>CAWUFW010000309.1:3000000-3202500 GCA_963921515.1 Calotriton arnoldi | reverse complement strand
ACTCTATCGCTCTCTCTCTCTATCTATCTTTCTCTCTCTTTCTCTCTCTATCTCTCTCTCTATCTTTCTCTCTCTCTTTATCTGTCTCTCTCGATCTCTCTCTCTATCTGTCTTTCTCTCTCCCCCCTCTCTCTATCTTTCTTTCCACTCTCGCCAAAAGCACCCACTGCACCTACTGTAATTAATCAAAGCTGGAGAAAGTGGCCGAGTTGCCATCTGCCTTCAAAAACTGGTCTCCACCCCCTGGGGAAATACCTGATGGAATGAGCATCCAGTCTAGCCCTGATATTTAACAATCATGGGCAAAGTGAATCGATCTCAACTATAATAGACCGGTGCAGAGCTGTTAGCCTGAGTCAATGTCTATTTATTTTGCAATCTTACCAAGACAACAAAAAATAAAAAAATGGCAGCTGGTTTATCAGCATATACGTGTGACTAGGCACAGGCCACCATCTTGGAATGGTTTTTCTTTATGACAAAAAATATTCCCAGACTACCACTGGTGCATCAAGATGCATGCGCAGGGCCGGCTATAGGGCGGTGCGACTGGTACGGTCGCACTGGGTGCTGACCTGGAGGGTGGGCACTGACCTCAGGGATTGCTTATGATTTAACTTATCATTTAAAAGCACCTGCTGCAGAGTTTTATGTGTGGCCAGCTTTTAGGCAGCAATAAAAATGTCAAGATAACTCTTGTGATTAATGTTCCTGCAAGAGAGAGATCAGAGTTTTGTCTAGTGGCAGTTTTGACTTATCATAAAGTACCACAGAGGGTTACTATGCCCGCTGCAAAGAACAGATCTGTATTCTATAAGGCTAGCTGGGTGGATTAGTAAAGCCAGACTTTACCTGCGCTTTAAAACAAATGAAATGTATGTGAGAGACGGGCTATGGAGAGATCAATCAATCACAGAATTTGTAAAGCGCACTACTTACCCGCGAGGGTCTCAAGGCGCTGGGGGAGAAAAAAGGGGGGGGGTGCTGCTACTGGTCGAACAACCAGGTCTTGAGTAGCCTCCTGAAGGTCAGCAGGTCTTGGGTCTGTCGTAGGCTTAGTGGAAGGGTGTTCCAGGTCTTGGCGGCGAGGTGGGAGAAGGATCTGCCGCCGGTGGTGGTTCTTCGAATGCGAGGGACGGTGGCGAGGGAGAGGTCGGCGGAGCGGAGTTGGCGGTTGGGGACGTAGAAGAGGAGTCGTCTGTTGAGGTAGGCTGGGCCAGTCTTGTGGAGTGCCTTGTGTGCGTGGATGAGGAGTTTGAAGGAGATTCTCCTGTCGACGGGGAGCCAGTGCAGGTTCCTCAGGTGGGGGGTGATGTGGCTGTGGCGTGGTACATCGAGGATCAGGCGTGCGGAGGCGTTTTGTATGCGTTGCAGTCGCTTGATGAGCTTGGCCGGGGCTCCAGCGTAGAGGGCGTTCCCATAGTCGAGTCTGCTGCTGACGAGGGCCTGGGTGACTGTTCTTCTCGTGTCTGTCGGGATCCACCTGTAGATCTTGCGAAGCATGCGGAGGGTGTTGAAGCAGGAGGATGAGACTGCGTTGACTTGCTTGGCCATGGAGAGCGTTGAGTCGAGGATGACTCCCAGGTTGCGTGCGTGGTCGGTGGGTGTCGGGGCTGCTCCCAGCGTCGTTGGCCACCAGGAGTCGTCCCAGGCTGAGGGGTTGGAGCCGAGGATGAGGACCTCTGTCTTCTCCGTGTTCAGTTTTAGTCGGCTGATCTTCATCCAATCGGCGATGGCCTTCATCCCTTCATGGAGGTTGGATTTGGCGGCGAGGGGGTCCTTGGTGAGGGAGAGGATCAGTTGAGTGTCGTCGGCGTAGGAGATTATGTTGAGGTCGTGCTGTCTGGCGATGCGTGCGAGCGGGGCCATGTAGATGTTGAACAGTGTTGGGCTGAGGGACGATCCCTGGGGTACGCCGCAGATGATCTCGGAGGCTTCGGATCGGAATGGTGGGAGGCGGACTCTCTGGGTTCTGCCGGCGAGGAAGGAGGTGGCCCATTCCAGGGCCTTGTCTCGGATCCCTGCGTCGTGGAGGCGTGCGCGTAGAGTGCGGTGGCAGACAGTGTCGAAGGCGGCGGAGAGGTCCAGCAGGATGAGGGCTGCGGTCTCACCGTTGTCCAGCAGGATCCTGATGTCGTCGGTGGCGGCAATGAGGGCAGTCTCAGTGCTGTGGTTGCTGCGGAACCCCGATTGGGATGGGTCCAGGATGCTGTTTTCTTCGAGGTATCGGGTTAGCTGTTTGTTGACGATCTTCTCGATGACCTTGGCTGGGAACGGAAGCAGGGAGATGGGCCGGAAGTTCTTGAGGTCTCTCGGGTCCGCCTTGGGTTTTTTGAGTAGGGCGTTGATCTCTGCGTGTTTCCAGCTCTCTGGGAAGGTCGCGGTCTCGAAGGAGAGATTGATGATGTTGCACAGGTGGGGTGCGATGGAGCTGCTGGCTTTGTTGAAGATGTGGTGCGGGAAAGGGTCTGACGGGGAGCCGGAGTGTATTGTGCTCATGGTCTTGATGGTGTCCTCGATGTTCACGCTGGCCCAGGCTGGCAGGGGATCGTGGTCGATGGTGTGCGGCGGGTCTGGTGCATCGATCTTAGTTGGGGCTGTCTGGGTGTTGAAGCTGTCGTGGATGTCGGCGATCTTGCGGTGGAAGAAGGTGGCGAGGGAATCGCACAGGGGTTGCGACGGTGGGATGTCGTTGGTGTTGGAGCTGGGGTTGGAGAGTTCCTTCACGATGTTGAAAAGCTCCTTGCTGTTGTGTGCGTTGTTGTCGAGGCGGTCTTTGAAGGAGATTCTGTTGGTGGACTTGATGAGGTGGTGGTGGTTACGGATGGCGTCTTTGTGGGCTGCGTGGCTGTCCGGTGTCTTATCACTGTGCCATTTCTTCTCTAGTTTCCGGCAGGTACGCTTGGAAGCTAGGAGTTCCGAGGTGAACCAGCTGGCTCTTTTGGTGGTGTCAGCATAGGTGGGTTTTTTCAGCGGGGCGAGGGTGTTGGCACAGTCGTCCATCCATCTTCTGAGGTTGCAGGCAGCATCGTCGGTGTTGGATGGGTCGGAGGGAGGGCTGAGAGCGAGGGTTGCCCGTAGTTGGTCTTCGGTGACTTTGCTCCAGCAGCGGCGTGGGATCTGTTGGGTGCGGTGGTGTGTGGTGGGATTCTGGAAGGTGAAATGGATGCAGCGGTGGTCGGTCCAGAGGAGTTACGTGGTGTGGCTGAAGGAGACGTGGGAGCTTGAGGAGAAGATGGGGTCGAGCGTGTGGCCGGCGGAATGGGTCGGTGTTGTGACGAGCTGGCTCAGACCGAGGTTGGCGAGGTTGTCGATCAGGGTGGTGGAATTGCTGTCGTTCTTGTTCTCCAGGTGAAAATTCAGGTCTCCGAGGAGGATGTAGTCGGTAGAGGTCAGGGCGTGCGTGCTGATGAAGTCGGCGATGGAGTCGCTGAACTGGGGTCGGGGCCCAGGGGGTCTGTAGACGAGGGTGCCTCTGAGGGTGGTGTTGGGTTCCGTGTGGATCTGGAAGTGCATGTGTTCGGCGGTGCTGAGAGTGTTGTCGGTGCTGGTCGAGACCCTGATGGTGTTCTTGTGGACGATGGCGATTCCTCCTCCTACTGCGTTGACGCGGTCTCTGCGGGTGATCTTATAGCCGTCTGGGATGGCTATGGCGATGTCGGGGGCGGAGGAGTCGTTCATCCAGGTCTCTGTCAGGAAGGCG
Organism: Calotriton arnoldi; assembly: GCA_963921515.1. Taxonomy (NCBI): domain Eukaryota; kingdom Metazoa; phylum Chordata; class Amphibia; order Caudata; family Salamandridae; genus Calotriton; species Calotriton arnoldi. The sequence continues at coordinate 3,198,797 of CAWUFW010000309.1, read as the reverse complement.
ACGTCAGGTGATGATGTGTCGAGCAGGTCCCAGAGCTCGACGGCGTGTTTGCGTGCGGAGCGGGTGTTCAGTAGGATGCATCGGAGGTGGTTGCGGTCCTTCTTGGCGGGCGCCTTGGTGGCTCTGAGGCTGGTGTAGCTGCAGTTCCGGCAGGTGAAGGGACCATGGGTGCGTTTCGGGGCGGCCTTGAAGCAGTTGTGCGTCCGTCCGGGGTTGAGAGCGTGGAGTGTGGTGGCATCGTATCGGCGTCGGTCCTCGAGGCTGGTGCGGGGGGCGCACGGCCCAGGGGGTCTGGCGCTGGGCGCGGTCCAGGCACGGACGGGCGCAGACGGGCTTGCCTTAGGCGCGCCTTCGGCGCGCCAGCGGCACAGCCGTGCAGCGGCCGCCATATATGGGGAGGTGGGAGGGAGGAGCAGCTGGGAGGCAGGGGCAGCGAATGGGCAATCAGGGGGGCGGGGCCGCAGGGGACGCAGCGGCGGGAGTGGAGAGAGGCAGCGAGGGGTACAGAAGGCAAGAAGGACACAGGGAAATGGGGGCAGCGAGGGAGACAGAAGAGAAAACGGGCACACAGCAATGGGGGCAGCGAGGGAACAGAAGGAAAAAATGGACACAATACAGTGGGGGCAGCGAGGGGAACAGAGAGAGAACGGGCACACAGCAATGAGGGCAGCGAGGGAACAGAAGGAAAAAATGGACACAATACAGTGGGGGCAGCGAGGGGAACAGAGAGAACGGGCACACAGCAATGGGGGCAGCGAGGGAACAGAAGGAAAAAATGGACACAATACAGTGGGGGCAGCGAGGGGAACAGAGAGAGAATGGGCACACAGCAATGAGGGCAGCGAGGGAACAGAAGGAAAAAATGGACACAATACAGTGGGGGCAGCGAGGGAAAACAGACGGAAAACGGGCACCGAGGCCACAAGCAGAGGGCGAGCTTACCAGCAGCAGCAGCGGGCAGGACACCACAGGCGGAGCTGTGTGGCGGGGGAGCGACCTACCTGGTAAGGTCAAGGGTCGCTCTCCTTACCGCGCAGTGGCCGCCATATATGGGGAGGTGGGAGGGAGGAGCAGCTGGGAGGCAGGGTCACCGAATGGGCAGTCAGGAGGGCGGGGCCGCAGGGGACGCAGCGGCGGGAGTGGAGAGAGGCAGCGAGGGGTACAGAAGGCAAGAAGGACACAGGAAAATGGGGGCAGCGAGGGAGACAAGAGAAAACGGGCACACAGCAATGGGGGCAGCGAGGGAACAGAAGGAAAAAATGGACACAATACAGTGGGGGCAGCGAGGGGAACAGAGAGAGAACGGGCACACAGCAATGAGGGCAGCGAGGGAACAGAAGGAAAAAATGGACACAATACAGTGTGGGCAGCGAGGGGAACAGAGAGAGAACGGGCACACAGCAATGGGGGCAGCGAGGGAACAGAAGGAAAAAATGGACACAATACAGTGGGGGCAGCGAGGGGAACAGAGAGAGAACGGGCACACAGCAATGAGGGCAGCGAGGGAACAGAAGGAAAAAAATGGACACAATACAGTGGGGGCAGCGAGGGGAACAGAGAGAGAACGGGCACACAGCAATGAGGGCAGCGAGGGAACAGAAGGAAAAAATGGACACAATACAGTGGGGGCAGCGAGGGAAAACAGACGGAAAACGGGCACCGAGGCCACAAGCAGAGGGCGAGCTTACCAGCAGCAGCAGCGGGCAGGACACCACAGGCGGAGCTGTGTGGCGGGGGAGCGACCTACCTGGTAAGGTCAAGGGTCGCTCTCCTCACCGCGCAGCGGCCGCCATATATGGGGAGGTGGGAGGGAGGAGCAGCTGGGAGGCAGGGGCAGCGAATGGGCAGTCAGGGGGCGGGGCCGCAGGGACGCAGCGGCGGGAGTGGAGAGAGGCAGCGAGGGGTACAGAAGGCAAGAAGGACACAGGGAAATGGGGGCAGCGAGGGAGACAGAAGAGAAAACGGGCACACAGCAATGGGGGCAGCGAGGGAACAGAAGGAAAAAATAGACACAATACAGTGGGGGCAGCGAGGGGAACAGAGAGAGAACGGGCACACAGCAATGAGGGCAGCGAGGGAACAGAAGGAAAAAATGGACACAATACAGTGGGGGCAGCGAGGGGAACAGAGAGAGAACGGGCACACAGCAATGGGGGCAGCGAGGGAACAGAAGGAAAAAATTGACACAATACAGTGGGGGCAGCGAGGGGAACAGAGAGAGAACGGGCACACAGCAATGAGGGCAGCGAGGGAACAGAAGGAAAAAATGGACACAATACAGTGGGGGCAGCGAGGGGAACAGAGAGAGAACGGGCACACAGCAATGAGGGCATCGAGGGAACAGAAGGAAAAAATGGACACAATACAGTGGGGGCAGCGAGGGGAACAGAGAGAGAACGGGCACACAGCAATGAGGGCAGCGAGGGAACAGAAGGAAAAAAATGGACACAATACAGTGGGGGCAGCGAGGGGAACAGAGAGAGAACGGGCACACAGCAATGAGGGCAGCGAGGGAACAGAAGGAAAAAATGGACACAATACAGTGGGGGCAGCGAGGGAAAACAGACGGAAAACGGGCACCGAGGCCACAAGCAGAGGGCGAGCTTACCAGCAGCGGGCAGGACACCACAGGCGGAGCTGTGTGGCGGGGGGCGACCTACCTGGTAAGGTCAAGGGTCGCTCTCCTCACCGCGCAGCGGCCGCCATATATGGGGAGGTGGGAGGGAGGAGCAGCTGGGAGGCAGGGGCAGCGAATGGGCAGTCAGGGGGCGGGGCCGCAGGGACGCAGCGGCGGGAGTGGAGAGAGGCAGCGAGGGGTACAGAAGGCAAGAAGGACACAGGGAAATGGGGGCAGCGAGGGAGACAGAAGAGAAAACGGGCACACAGCAATGGGGGCAGCGAGGGAACAGAAGGAAAAAATGGACACAATACAGTGGGGGCAGCGAGGGGAACAGAGAGAGAACGGGCACACAGCAATGAGGGCAGCGAGGGAACAGAAGGAAAAAATGGACACAATACAGTGGGGGCAGCGAGGGGAACAGAGAGAGAACGGGCACACAGCAATGGGGGCAGCGAGGGAACAGAAGGAAAAAATTGACACAATACAGTGGGGGCAGCGAGGGGAACAGAGAGAGAACGGGCACACAGCAATGAGGGCAGCGAGGGAACAGAAGGAAAAAATGGACACAATACAGTGGGGGCAGCGAGGGGAACAGAGAGAGAACGGGCACACAGCAATGAGGGCAGCGAGGGAACAGAAGGAAAAAATGGACACAATACAGTGGGGGCAGCGAGGGGAACAGAGAGAGAACGGGCACACAGCAATGAGGGCAGCGAGGGAACAGAAGGAAAAAATGGACACAATACAGTGGGGGCAGCGAGGGGAACAGAGAGAGAACGGGCACACAGCAATGAGGGCAGCGAGGAACAGAAGGAAAAAATGGACACAATACAGTGGGGGCAGCGAGGGGAACAGAGAGAGAACGGGCACACAGCAATGAGGGCAGCGAGGGAACAGAAGGAAAAAATGGACACAATACAGTGGGGGCAGCGAGGGAAAACAGACGGAAAACGGGCACCGAGGCCACAAGCAGAGGGCGAGCTTACCAGCAGCAGCAGCGGGCAGGACACCACAGGCGGAGCTGTGTGGCGGGGGAGCGATCTACCTGGTAAGGTCAAGGGTCACTTTTGCCGGGTGATCCGATGAGGAGGGCGAGGCACCAAAATCCATTGTCGCACCGGGTGCCACCAGAGCTGTAGCCAGCCCTGTTTATGCGCATGCATAAGCAGTACTGGTGGATTTTTTTTTTTTTGCGAATATTGTTTTACCATTCCGAGATGGGCAATTGCCATCTTTAAAGGTTACATTTTAAAAAAAGCATGCCCAGGATGCTGCACAAATTGAGAGAAGCAAGCTGTCCGATAACAATGTACAACTGGTGGGTCGTTCCAAAAACAAGCTAAAAAACTTTTTGTAAAGTGGGGTGTGGAGGGCAAGAAAAAGGAGAGGTAGAAAGGATTTCAGACAAGTGGGGGCAGGAAGAGAGAGTGGAGGGTAAGAAGATAAAAAGAGGAAATTAATCAGCGGGATTGAAGGCTTTCACCAAAGGAGGAAGAGAGAGTGAGGAACCCGATGCACTCTATTAGCGTGTTAAATGCATATTAAAAATATAGGGGCATATTTACAAGACCCTTGTCCCGCCGGTGCATCACTTTTTATGACGCACCGGCGGCGCAGTGTGGTGCTCCATATTTACAAGGACACGTAAGGCCACACTGCATGGCTTTTCGTGTCCTTGTAAATACGGCCCCTTTGCGTGGTGTTCCATGGGTGTTGTTGTGGGTGTACCCACTCAACACCCATGATTTCTGCCGCTTACCGAGATTGACAATGTTTCTTAAACCTGGGAATGTGTCAGAATCCTACGCCTTCCCAGGGGAGGTGTAAGGAGGCGCAACGAGAAGAACTACTTTTATATCCCTTCTTTTTTTCCTCTTTCTATGCGTGGTGCATTCTGAAGAACGCATAGAAAGAGGAGAACGCCATCAATGATTGTTTTTGTGCAGGAAGGCGTCCCTTCCTGCACAAAAACAATCATCCCCGCAACGGCGGCGCCCTTGCAACATGACGCGAGGGTGCCTGGCTAGCACATGGCAGCCAATTGTGCGCCATCACAGGGGGAAGCACAGGGATGCATTGTATTCTTGTAAATATGACGTATCCCTTTTCTTTGGAAGTAACGCAGTGCGGCGCAGCGCAGCCAAATGGCTTGCGGCACCGCGCTGCGTTACTTCCTTGTGAATATGGCCCAAAGTTCTCAGATGTCAGCTGCAATGGAATGATACAGCTCATCCAATTAGAAACCACGATAAAGAAGAAATGCTCTAGGGGAGAAACAAACACAAGAATAAGGAGGAAAGACATTGGATAGGGAGCTGGGAACTGAGAAAGTCAACAAAGCCATCTAGTCATGAGCAAGGAGCTGACCCAAAGCCTGTTGTTTAGTATGTTAAAGTATAGGATACACTGCTGTCTGCAACAGACACATAAAGCCATCAGCAGCGAAACAACAATAGAGACATACAGAAGTGACATGTACTCTTAGTAGATCAATGTAGCAAATTCAAATTCTTCTATGTTGTACAGAATTTCCGTTTATAAACTGCTCTCTATTAGAATAGAAAATGAGAAAAGCCTCTTCATGGTTTTAGTAAGAGCAGGACCAGAAACGCCAAGATCCTATATCTGGAAGGAGACAGTCGGCAATCCCAAATGCCCAAGCCATATCGCTTGTCGCGACACTTACATTTTTAAATGATGGACCTATATAGGGCCAGGACCTATCATGCAATGATTTTTGAAAACTTTTGAGTAAACAAATAAAACTGACTAGTGACAAACAAAAGGTAGCAATGCTTGTTTGACAATTCATTCCTACAAAAGGTTATCACTACAGAGGTTTTTGGTAGAAACAGTTAAAGGTAACTTCCAAACAAGTTCTCTACAACTGACATTTGGGTTATTTTCCTCGCATGATTGCTTGCCTAAATGTGCAGATCGAGTCAACAGCATAAGGAAAGTAAAAGTCCCCCATGATGCACCTGTACTGTCCTGCAAATTACTGCTCTGGAACATCTTCAAATATTACGGCATTACAACTTTCCGCCAAGCCACAATCTTTCTCATGAGTGGAAAATCTACACAAGTGACTGCTCGTTTGGACAGATTTATGAATAAAGCAGACAGGCTTCTGGCCGCCAAAAATGTCAATGGGGAAGCTCCCATTCACACTAAAGAGGAAATTGCACATGACAGATGGATGCAGTCATCTCCCTTTGGGGGAGGCGGATAGCATTAATTCCACGCCACTTGGTAAGAGAGTATGCCTCAATTATGAGGACAATTTTATGTGAAAAATGTGATATTACGCTCTCCTTTGCACACTTTTGAATAATCTTATTTGAGTAACACAGGAAAATGTATTGGATGGCTCTAACAACGGTTCTTGGGGAGCAGATAATTGGGAATACGAACTTTTCGGAAGTTTTAAGAGGGCACATATGTTAGCTACACGATCACATGCGATTCTGCTTCCGGTTTAAATACCTAACATCTCTTATTTAAATAATATTGTTTGGTAGCTGCAATCACTGGGGGAAATTTACAATAACATTTCAGAGCGCGTGTGTTACGCCAACATTGGTAACACCGAGCTCTGACATTTTTTAAACGCAGGGATGCGCCGTATTTACAAAAATACTGCGCACCCCTGCGTTTCCCATAGTGCTGGCACTAAAAAAGCTGCCTAGCGCCAGCGCAGGCACCCTTGCGCTATGTTGCAAGGGCGCCTGCACTGCAGTGGCGATTGTTTATGTGCAGGAAGAGACACCTTCCTGCACATAAACAATCTGTAAAGGCGATTTGCTGTTTCTATGCGTGCTGCAGAATGCAGCACATGTAGAAAGAGCAAAATGAGAGGAGAAATTAATAACTTCTCCTCATATCGCCAACCTGAGACCAGGTTTTACCTGGTCTTAGTTTTTGACGCTGCCCCATCCTTGTAAATATGGGGTAGCGTCAAAAAGCAATGGGTGTTGCGGCAGAGCACCCTCTGCAACACCCATTGCACGCCCCTTTCATGCTATGTGAAGCGTGAAAAGGGGCCTTAGTTACGAGGGGCGTTAAGCCACGCAAAGTGGCTTAACGCCTTAACGCTGCATTGTAAATAAGAAGGGGATATCACCACCAGAAAATCGCTAAACGTGACTTCCTGGTGGCGAAAGTCCTGGTGGCGATAGTCCTGGTGGCGATATCCCCTTGTAAATATGCCCCACTGTCTGTTGGGAGCAGGGTGTCAGCTATCACAGAGTTTTAAAGCTGCATGCATTAGTTGTGAGGATAATCTTTGATACGATCAATAACCCCCCTCCCCTGCATATTGTTAAGAATCTGCTGCGCACCGATACAAATTGCAAAAATATAACTTTATTTTATTGTGTAATATATGTGTTAATACATCCAATAATCTAATGCATTGAAATGGCCTGTTTTAATATTGCGAAATTATTCTGTTTAAGGTTCAGTGAGTTACAAAAGCTTTTACAGTATTAATTTATTTAATTGTATGTAAAAATGAGTATGGTTTTAATGAACTGAAATAACATTTACCACGCATAGTCTTAGAATGTTGTTCCTCACCCCTTGGCTAAGTCATAGTATGTTGGTCCTAAACTCAGGACCAGCTTGTTGTTAAGTTTATTGGAGGCGGCTACTTAATGAGCTACTAAAAATTCTAATTTAAAGATGCCAGACTGCAATAAATAGCCGTGTTGCTAGGAGAAAGGAAGAGCCTGATTGGCTGTTATTTTGACACAGGCTCTGAAAAAACTTGCACTGGAGCCTAAATATGGAAGAGGCGAATAGAGGTCCACTCTCTTGGGACCTAAACTATGGACTAAGCCCCTTCCAAAGTTCATAATTAAAGACTCTCACCTCCCATTTGGAATATGATGAGAATATTTTGTTTATTAGATAGTAGGGAAATATTTTCTTTGTGGTTTAATATCATTGTATGGCGCCTAGGGGAACTTTATAAATGCATTTAAAGATTCAGTCAAACAAAAGGTTGCTACAGAAATGTGGATTATTGAGTCATTGAGTTGTCTGATTTCCTTGCCTAACCCTAAATACTCTCCCCAAGCTGTGGTGCTTCCGTATGTGGAAGTAAGACAGCATAGCAGCCCTGAGCTGCCCCCTTGTGGTGAGGCCAGCATTGCCTTTTTTGTCTGTGTACAATGGAGATGTTCAACCAGGAACGTGCTAATTGGCCTAGAAAGAAAAAAAGTCCTTGCATCATCCCCATTTCTTTTGCCCTCTCAGAAATAACGCCAGCTGTTCCCCTCCGCTGATTTGCTCTCTGTCACCAGTGCCTCCTTCTAGACCATCTACTGATATCGCATGCCATTGTACTGCTGAAATAAGTAATTGTGGTAGAACCAGGCCTTTCCTCTTACCAGATCCCTACGCTAGCCACAGAGTTACCTATAGTGTCATATCACGTACTCAAGGTTGGATAACTGCCGCCTCTGCGGCTTCCATAGGGTCCAGGTGAGCGGAGCCGGACACTGGGGGAGTTCAAAGTCCCCAACCCTGAGGCAAAGCTCTCTGCAGGGAGCAGGTGGTCTGGCTGTAACATTCTGGGGTCCTTGTGGAGAAGATGGTGGCTGGGCATGAGATACTAATACTGCAGAAACCAACAGATCTATTACACAACAGATGGGTGCCGAGGAGATAACAATTGATTGAAAACTATGCATCATAAATATACTAAATGTATGTTCATTTATCAAAACCCTAACAAATATAAGCAACAATTATGTGTCACATATGGTTCAACAATAAATGAATCAACTGCAACCTGAGCATGGATGGGGTAATCATTGAACAGAGAAAATATCCTCGCCAGTGAAAGGCAGAGCAGGCTGAAATAAACCTATCATGGGCGCTGAAGAGCTCTCCTTTTCAAATCATTCAAAACACATTGATGAACCCTGTATCCAAAGAAACCACGGTTGTGTGCTCCAGGCCCTCAGATAGGAGGCCAAAGTATCGGCCTTGTACAGCAGCGTCCCAGTGGCGGCTTCTCTATATGGGCGCAGGAGCGTCGCCCCGCCCCCACCACAGGCACAGCAAAAGTGAAAAATAAAATGGTCAGAAACTGTATTTATTGCCATTTTGTTGTTTACTCTGCCAGCCCAAGCTGTCAGGGTGGGGCGGAGGGATTGGTGCAGATTGACAGCATGGAGGAGTGGTGACAGCAGTTTAAAGTGTGCATGTCACTTTGGCCAACTCTCTTGCGATGGCCAGCCTGACATGCCCACTTTAAACCTCTCCAACCCAAGCTGTCTGAGGCAACCGGGTGGAGAGAATACACAGGCACACAAGGCGCCTGAGGGAGCGCTGAGCCAGCCCGCTCAAACCAATCCTGGCGCTTCCCTCATGCTGATTAACAGCATGAGTCTCATAACAAGAAAGGGTTTGGCCTACAATCAGTAAGGCTGGGCCATAAATACTAAACAACAAGAAAATTGCCAATACTGATTACCATTCAATCACCCATTCACAACATGATCACACAAACCAATTGCTATGATCAAATGAATTTATTCAACAAAATCAATTTTTATTTTAAAGAAGTTTGGTTCTTTGAACAAAAATTTTGAAAAGTTTCTTGAGAACTTGATAAATTTTAGGGTTGCCTTATTTTTTGATATGCACAAGAATCTCAAAATTTGGAAATACAAAAATAGGACAAACGTACAGATTACATGACATATATATAATACATGTACAACACATAACCAAAACAGTATTAAAAATAATTTTCGCCTCAGGTTGTGACAGTTCAGACTGCAATATTATCATAGTACCCCTAACTACTGCCTAACTAGGGAAAATTCACAAGTATTAGCAGGCCATACTCTGTTTATAACAAGCCACAACTGATAATTTTGGCAGTGAGCCTAAAGGCATCGCTGGTGTCTCTCAGTGCCAGTTTGCTCGCCCCATTGCATAATATTGTCCCCAGCCGTCACTGGTCCCTGACCCACCACAAATAAAAATACGTGACAAAGATAGTGCTTCACTGGAACTACAAGGTCCGGGCCTCGGGCCTTTTATTAATTCTTTCTGGCACGTGATGGCCACAACCATTCCTATGCCTAGGCTAGGGGTTATTCCATAAAACACCCCTCCCTTACCTCGCATGTTGGGACCACCCACATCCCAACATAAAATTTTACCTTAAGCCTGACAGAACAAGAATACAGTAAACCACAACTAACAAAAACTAAAACAGACAAACACACAAACAATTCCTGCTCATAATGGCAGGCCACAGTCATCTGATCCGTGCTCAGTTCCCTGAGTCAGTAATCCACGTGCCAGTCTGGATCAGTTTAGCACAAAGTCTTTCATTCTTTCTCAAAAAGTGGGGTCTAGATACCTGGGGAGACCTCTATAGTGAGGGCTCCTTCATCGACAGAACAACTTTCTTTGCAGGGGAGCAGCCGACCCGCTTGATATCTTTCTATTTATATGGATAAGGCATAATGTTAAGGCTGCCACTTCTAATTTCCCACTAGAACCCCCCACACTCGACACGCTGCACATGTTGCTCCAAGCCGATACACCGCGCCACCTAGAATCCCTCATATATTCTGCAGCTCAGCCAAAGAATCCTTCCACTGAAAGTCACCTCCGGTCCAACGGGACATAGATCTAGGAGCTCCCCTGACCAATGACAAATGGCGCCATTGCTGCATACAGACAGATAAGATAGTTTCCAGTAGCAGATTATGGATAATCCATTACAAACTACTACACAGAATGTACCTTACACCAATAAGGCTACATAAATACCGTCTCCGTCAGGATGGCAACTGTGACAGCTACAGCATGGCGGGCTCTGATTTTTTACATCTGGCATGATCCTGTGCTTCACCGCAAATTTACTGGAGGGAGGTGGCCCAAGCCCTCACAGAAATGACGGATCAACCAATACAACTCACACCGCTCATTGTACTGCTGGGCTTTACCGGGGAGGTTGAGGTCAACTTCAGGAAATACATGTTATGTTATGTTATGTTAAATTGGTTTTGTAAGGCGCACAGCTACCCAACAAGGGTTTCCCAGCGGCAATACATAGCTTTGAGTCTACTCCTTGCTAAAGGCAGAACAGCCTGCGGATGGGGTCGTGGCAGAGCACCCAAATTCAAGGAATGGCTGAATGACCTGACCCACAGTCAAGACCAATTGAACATATATGCTGAACGTCTGCCCCCCAGCTCCCGCCTCAGAAATATATGGGAACTCTTACATACTTTTCTGTGCCACCTCACCTTGCACTCTCGGTCTAAGCAGCTCCTTTCATCAAAGTATTCACCCCTGTATCCATAGCTGGGACAATGAGGCAACTTTTCCCTACTAAGTTGGGAGGAGATCCCCATATCTACCCTCCTTGCTCTCTCTTCCATACTAATGTCACTGCCCTATGAGGCACTGGCCTACATACTAGCATGTCCCCCCACAAAATGACACCATGTCGATGGCAACTACTTACGCAAAGTCTCCAATACAGAGGCTAAAAGATGTAATAATGTGTAGCGAGATATGGCAAATGTAATTGAGATTTATTGATATTGTAGTGAACTACGTTTATTTACATTCTGTAATTCTGACTGGTGACGAAGTCAGCTGTACTAACAGAAAACCAATAAAGAAAGTTAAAAATAAAAGTCATTCATTCTTGTAGAGCCAACTGGATGTTATCTGAGATTGGACCTCGCCATTCCCTTTCTGCGGACCACCGGATTGTCCTCAGTTAGCTCTTCCAGTTGCAAAGAGACTCTGTCAGAGGAGCCTTCACCTGAGTCAGCTCCAGTGCTATCTTTACGGGAGTTAGACGATCTGGGAACCTGATTCCGAGCATCTGCCTCAGATGAACATACCATGGATGTTGTAGGGGGGTCTTCCATGGAACCCAACAAAATGTCGCTGTCATGTCCAATGTCCACACGTGGGAAGACCAATGATCAACATCTGAGATGTGACCTGGTGACATGTACCATTTGAAGAAAACGTAATTCCTGGTGATTGTTTCATGACTTTCATCACCTTTCCTCGCTGTGATCATTGTCTCTCGGACAGCACTGACCTTCCAAGGATTGATTTCAAATGGCAATCTAAATTTGCTCCCCAGTTGCCGATCTCAGACAAGTACAACATTTCCAACCTATGGATGCTTTTGCCGGGCTCTTTGTTTCACTGATGTTTTGCTGTTCTGTACCTTACGCTGGTGCAATGCTACTGCCACTCCATCTCTGACTGCCAATTGCTCTACGACATGAGGAATGGTGTCACCCACCATCCTTTGGTGTGGCGCAGCGGCCATGGCGACTGACTCCAGAACCCGGGGGCTCACGGTTCAATCCCCAGCACCGGCGGCAGATCAGCCCAGCACCATGTGACTCTGGGCAATAGCTTGCTTAATCTTCCCGACGGCCCCCAGCGCCTTGACACCTTCGGGTAATTGTTCGCACTTTACAAATACTGGACATTTACATTTTCAAGCACAGAGCGCTGGGGCTCACTCCGATTGTGGTGTGCGGAGTAAGTCTGTCCTCTCGTAGGAATGCGTACAGAGCATATTCCATATTCTGGTTACTGGCTAGCACGATCTGCAGGACCTTATTCAAGGTTCGCATGAAGCGTTCAGCCTCTTCATTCACCTGGAAAATCCACTTCTCTATTTTCGGAGGCGGCTTAGCAGAAGAACCTGTGAAAAGAGAAATAAGTGGTTTGTGTGGACTACAAATGGGTGACCATATAGATATATGTGAAAATGCAGCACCCCAATGGATAGCAATGGCCTCCTTCTCAATATGTGAGTATTGCTGCACTGCATCCGTCAAAGCACGACTGGTATATGCTATGGGGGCACATTCACCATTGTCCTCTTTTTGCGAGTGGCGCTGGCAATTTACTGAGAGTTCTGACTCGTGGCGAGGATCAGAATAAGATAGCGTAGTGTGTTAAGAGAGAGCTTATTTAGTCGCTTGAAATGCTCCTTCTTGGACAGGGCCCCATTCCCAGACAGCATTTGCCTTTGTTAGTTTTCGGAGCAGGCCAGTAAGGGTGGTTAAATTCTGAATAAAATGACCACAATATGTCACCATCCCTAGAAAACTGCATACCCCGGTGACAATGGTGGGAGCAGGGGCTGACTGAATGTCCTTTTGCAGGTTCAGGCATGAGAGTGAGACCATTGTCCACCAGTCACCGAAAGGTCGCTCTAAGTCTGTCAAGGTGTTCTTCAAGGGTGGGAGCACGCACCAAAATGTCATCGCTGACATTAGTGACACCCGGGAGTCCTGTCAGCCACTCTCTGATTGTATCCTGAAACATTTCAGCAGCAGTGGACACCCTGAAACTGAGGCATTTGTACATCCTCAAATCCACATGGGTGGAAAATGTGGTGATCGCTCTGGATTCGGGAGCTAACATCAGTTGATGTTATCCAGCCCGTAGGTCCATTTTTGAAAACCATCTTGAATCTATGACTACTGCCACAATATCATCGGACGTGGGTATCAAATGTCTTTCAGGTCCAATTGCTATGTTGGGCATCCACATGTCCATGCAATTTCTAACCTCGACAGGCTGCTTGGGTTTCCGAGCCACCACAATCGGAGACACCCATGGAGTATGGCCTTCGACTTTCTCAATAATATCAGCTTATTCCAGCTGTCGTAGTTCTTCCTTAACCTTTGGATGGAGGTGAAAAGCCACACGTCGATGTTGCAGGGCAACTGGTTAGATTGAATCATCTCTATAAAGGTGTATCATGTAATCCTTAAAGCATCCAATGTCCTCAAATAAAAGTCTGAGCTTGGCCAGCAAGGTGTCACCAGTAAACAAATGCACCCTGAAGGCAAACAACACTAGCTGGAGGCGCTCTGCCATCTGGCAACTAAGCAGCATCTCAGTGCCTTCTTTAGTGACATACACTTTGGCTCGTGTTGTGCGGGCCCCATGGATGACATATGTTGTGAAAACGCCTGCCAGCAGGAGGGGCGATGCCGAGCCAGAAAGCATTTACCTGTGTCGACGTGGGGCGCAGGACAGGTTGCCGTGGGAGAGTCTGTAGTACTGTTTGCGCCAAGATCTTGATGGAGGACAGGATCTGGTGGCCAGCGATGGTAACTATGCCTTGTAGTGTGCGTTGTTCTGTGGCGCTCTTCGGATTGCATGGCATGTATGAGGTGCACATCACCGTCCACATCATCATCGTCATCGTCCATGTCCTGTTGGTCTTTCAGGGTAACCAGGATCTCCACGGCAGTCTCTGATTTGGACTTCGGCACCTTCTGGGATGTAGTAAAGTGACATACCTTGGGACAGTACCCTTGATGCGGGCAAGGGCCTCCACACCAGTGACACACCTTGAAATTTATAGCTGACTTGGGAGAAGATTTCTTCTTCTCCCCGCCAGCGCTTGCTACTAAATTGACTGGTTAGGTTTTATGGGTCGTTGTAGGGCCCCCTCCATGTGCGCGGCACGTGCTTGGCGAGTTCTTTAGAGCGATCCATAGTGAGCATATTGACCATGGTCATAGTGGGACCTTGGAGGATGTTCTCCTTTAGTTTGGTAGAAGAGTAACCCTGAATGAATTGAGCTCTAATCTCGTCATCAGCATCTGACAGTGTGCATGTGCTGGCCAAGTCCTTTAAATTAGCATAAAACGAGTCCACAGATTCCTCTGGTTGCTGCCTGGCCTGACATAAGAGGAACTGCTCATAGTTGGGATTTGCAAGTGTCTCAAAAGGGGCTGCTAAGGCGTGTTTCAGGATATTGTATGTGAAAGGTGGGCCAGCTTCCACCACTGACTTTGCAATATTGTGGATGGCGGCTCCCCAAATGTAGGAACATAGGGCGCTGTCTGTCATTGGCCAAAGATACAGCAGCAAAGTAGCCTTCCAAACTGTAATAATGAAGTACACTCTTCACACGTCCTGTGAAGAAGATTAGTTTATTCGAAAGAGAAAAGAATCCCCAACTGACTGCCAATGTACAATCCCAACTTTGTCTAGATGACATGGTAGAACGTTTGTATGTCATAATGAAGTTTGCAGCCTCGCCTGGCCAAAGCGGCCTAAGCACTTTACAACACATCTCCCTATCTTAGGAAACAAAGAAAATCATAACACCCACCCCCGACAGACACCCCGACACACAAAAGACAAACAACACAAACAGATGACTTGCGCACCATAAGTTACCATGGGTTGCTTTGAGTAAATAACCCATTACCTGCACACACAATGATGCCGCCTAGGCCAGCAGAGGGAGAGAACATGGTTCAATCACAAACATAATCCCCCAAATGGCCAGGAGGCTTCCTTAATCTCACCTCCCTCCTACCTTGAGGAATAATCATGGCCCCACTGCCCTGTGGAACCATTTGTTCTTGAGGAATCACTGTCACACTGTCCTGTGGAATCATTGCCCCATCTTCTCCTCCCGATACATTGGGAGTAACTTGAGACCTACCACCTCCAGAATCACTGGCAAATTCACCATCTTTCATAAATAACCAAGGAGAACACGAACCACACCGGACTCCTTTATCACCCGAACACCTCAACACCTGTCCTTGTCTCTGGTACAAGGCCACCCTCCTGAGGTTCCAGGTTTGGCTGTTTTCCAATTTAACCGAATTGCCACCCACCACTCGAACTTTGTAAGGGCCACGAAACTTGGTTAAATCCTTTACCCCACAACCAGGCTTGACTTTGACCCAATCTCCAGCAACAATAAAATGTTTTTCCACAGTCTTATTCAGGCACGCTCAACCCCTTGTCACTCTCTCCCGCATCCATGTCGATACCAACTTGGTTCCTAGGCACCTGCTATGCATCATCTCAAAAGGGGTTTCCCTGTAGTGGTACTAGCAGCAGTATGATAGGCCCAGAGCATGTCCTTAACCGCCCCCTCGACAGACAAACCAGTACTGCACGCCAATTGCATCATCCCTTTGACATGCCTGTTGACTCTCTCCACCAGACCATTTCCCTGGGGATTGTACAATGACGAATAAGCCTGTCTCACACTCAGGATGTCCAAAAATAACTTAATCTCCTGTGACGTCAACTGTGTGCCGTTATCCCTGCGTAATACAGAAGGTATCCCCTCCCTGCTAAACACATCACTGAGAAAATCAACAGTAAATGTGGTGGTGATCTGGGCATGTGGCTCGACCAAAATTTAACTATGGAGACGCAAGCCAAAAAACTGGCGGGCATATGCTTTGGTATCCTCCGGATGATTGGGAAAATTCTTAGCCTACTCCCAGAGAACTCAAGAAGGACGGTGGTACAAGCCTTGGTGGTCTCGAGACTCGATTATGGCAATTCGCTTTACCTTGGATCACCGAAATACGTCACCGATAGGTTCCAGGTTGTACAGAATGCGGACGCTAGACTGCTTCTCAAGATACCCAGGAATCAGTCAGCTAGAGCAGCCTTGAGAGAGCTGCATTGGCTCCCCGTTCGGACCAGGATCAAATTTAAGTCCCTCTGCCTGGCACATAGAGCCAGTGGCGTAACAAAAGTTTAAGGGGCCCCCCTGCAATGTGCACGGAGGGGCCCCCTGCTCCGGATTTTATCCGGAGCGCTCAGACCGGAGTACTGTGCTGAGGGGCCCCCTGCAGCTGGGGGCCCCCCGCACCGCAGGGGATGCGGGGGCCTGTGTTACGCCCCTGCATAGAGCCATGCACGGTAGAGGCACAGTCATGCTACGAACTTTGATCTCCCTCTATTCACCCCGCCGCTGTCTCAGATCAGGGTCGAATTTTCTGATGAGCACCACCAGAGTTAAGAGGTCGAGGTGGGGTGGCAGATCATTCTCCCATATGGTGCCGAAACTCTGGAATAGCATGGACCCAGAGTTGCGATTGATCGGAAACGAACAGTCTTTTAAAAAGAAACTTAAGACTTGGTTGTTCCCCTAACTCTCACTCCAGATAGCTGCCCTTACCTGTTATAGCGCTGGGATGCCCGCGGGTAGCCATGCGCTTTATAAATCCCTAAACCTAAACCTCATGAATACAACTTCCACCCACTTGGACTTGGCAGCCACAAGAACGGCTGCAAACCTATCCTGTTCAGGAAGAAAGGAGAAAGGCCCAATGAAGTCCCAACATACCTTCTCCCATACTTCCTTAGCTTCGGACACATGGTGCCTCTTGTGCAATTTCCCTACCCCCGCACTCAAATGTTTCTCAGAATCCTTATAAATGCCACACCTCACCATCCATTAGGGGCAGCCAAAACATTTTTTCCCTGACCCTCTTGGTGGTCAACGTCTGGCCCAAGTGACCCTCATGTGCCATGCTGATCGAACGTGACCTAGGAGAAGTTGGCGGCACAAACTTTTCATTCCTCATCAACAAATAGTCACCAAGTACAGATAACTCATCAACCACCTCGATAAATGGTTTAGCTGCATGAGGAAGTGCACTCTCTCCTGACCGTCCCCTTCATTAACTTCAACACACACTAAAGCGTTAAATCCTGCTCCATTGCTCTCATCATTCATCCTTGGAGATGGAACTTCCCAAACCTTCTGTGACATCTTCCACACTTTCCACGACCTCCTGAGTAACTAGCTCAGTCATCTCTGCAGTTCCGTCAGGCAACCTTGAAAGGCAAACAGCCACCCTATTCTTCCATCCCAGAACATACTCAACACCAACAATCATAGTCCTGTAACCTAGCAGCAAACATCGCCAACCGTCCTTGTCCCTCCAGGCCCTATCACTTTAAGTAGGGGCTTGTGATCTGTCCTGAGGATGAACACCCCTTCCCACAAGAACACCTGAAGTAAGCAGTAGCCCAAGCAGCAGCCTATGCCTCACGCTCGATGACTGGATAATTTCGCTCCGTGTCAGTCAATGAACGTGAGGCAAACGCTACCGTTTTCTCCTCCTTGCCAGGCACCTGAGACAAAACTGCCCCAATCCCTACTGCACTGGCATCCACAGTAACAATGGTCTTCAAAGCACTTTCAAATGGTTCAAGAACACCTGCATGAGCAATATTGTTTTTTACAGCTGTAAATGCCCTTTGTTGCTGTTCCCCCCAGACAAACTACCTACCCTTCCTCAGCAACTCCCTGAGCGAAATCCTGCATGAACTAGGAGTAATACTCGACTAATCCCATGATAGAGCGAAGGGCATCTCTGTCATGTGGAGCTTCAGCATTGACAATCGCACTCACCAATTTCACCTTGGGCTTCACTCCACCCCTTGTAATCAAGTAGCCCAGATAATGCACTTCCTGCACAAGGAATACACACTTTTCTTTACGTAAGGTTAAGCCCGCTTCTCTAATGCGAGTTAACACTTCATTCAACATACCGTTGGGTTCCTCCAGATTAGTTTTTTTGAACTCGCCAAAATTGTAATAATGAAGTACACTCTTCACACGTCCTGTGATGAAGATTAGTTTATTTGAAGGAGAAAATAAACCCCACACCACAGTCCTGCCAGGCACAGCTCGCAACTGACTGCCAACGTACAATCTCAACATTCTCCAGATGACATGGTAGAAGGTTCGTATGTCATGGAGTGTGCAGCCTCAGCCTGGCAAAAGCTGCCTAAGCACTTTACAACACAAACATTCCACCCACTCCTTCTATTTCGCGGCCTGCTAAGACAGGGACCCATCAAAGACACATGACTCAAGGGCTGGGACAGACGCAATGGGTACCCTTTAGTCACCCCGCAGCTGTGCTGGAAGGGGGAGTCCAGTAGAGAAAATGGGTACCGTCCTGCGATGTACACAGCAGCTCCTCCCAACACTTGAGTAGAAAGGAATGTGGGTGAGTGTAGTAATCACACTTAAAGGGTGTAGATGATAATCTTCTTTTATTAAGTAGATCGGTACAAAGTGCATGCAGCACCGCAACAGGACAACCTCAGAATGAGGTGACACATTCCAGAGTTGACCATCTAATACATTCCAATCACATCCCTTAGATTCCACATTCCAACCCACCAAGCAGAGGTATAGAAACAAGTTACTACACATCCCTTTTCTTTACAAATTCAACAAAAAAAAACAAAATAAAAACAAGTACAATTAATAACGAACAAACTCCTCCAATTTCTTAGGAGTTTTAATACGTCTGTCAAATTTGCTGGATCTCTCCGTCACACTGGCCTCTTCAGCCAAAACAGAATTACCCACAAGAGGTTCCACTACATTCAGATGATCTTCACATTCAGTCCCAGGGTCACATTCAGTACTACATCCAATCTCTGGTACTGCTGAACTAGATCCAATCTCTGGGCCTGGTGCACTAGACACGTCTTGTGGAACAACCTCAAGAAAATGAGAACATGGGTCCTTAACCAAGTCTTTCCTCCTTTCAATAGAAGGTAAAGCATCCATCCACCAATAATTGGTTCTTTCCACTTTCGCACAACTTTCATTCCTGACAACAGACCCACCAGAAATGGAAATACGACTCATATGATGGACACTACCATCATCCAGTTCGACAGTATTACGCATGACTTTTGTCACCGTCCTAGGCTCAGAAAAGCGAGAGTGTAATTTCCAAGCTTCTTTCCACACTTAACTCTGACAAGTTGCCCCACCTTAATACACACTTCTTTGGTACCATGCTTGGCATCAAAATAACATTTGTTCTTACATTGAGAGTTAGTAATGCACTCCCTAACTTGCTCAAATCCCAATTGTACTTTTTACTTCTACCCATCCATCCTGGATTAATTCTACAATGAGGAAATCTACCACGCATTAATCCGAAAGGACTTTCACCTACAGTGTCATGGACAGTTACTCTGTATGACCAAATCAACTTGTCTAGTTCATCATTCCAATTCTTATTTCCCTTGCAAGCCAACTGTAATACACCTTTTAATACTCTGTTCACTCTCTCCACAACAGAGTTACCTCTTGGATGATATAAGGCTGTAAATCTTTGTTCAATACCCGTATATTCCATAAATGTTCTCATCATGTCAGATTTAAATTGAACCCCGTTGTCCGTTAAGATGGACGCCGGGAAACCCTCTCTTAAGAAGCACTTTTCCAGAAAACTAATAACATTTTCAGTGTCAACTTTCTTGACTACTTCAACTTCAATCCACCTCGAAAAAAGGTCAACCAAAACCAAAATGTACTTGGTAACGCCATCATGTCACATAAAAGGTCCCATAATGTCTAAAGCAACGTCTTCCCAAGGCAAATTGGGACAACCTAGAGAAGACATGGGAGGGTTCAGTGTTTTTTGAGTCTTGTCCGAGCATTCACAATTTACACAAGCACGTACAAACCTTTCTATTTCCAAATCAACTTTGGGCCACCAGTACAACGCCTTGATGTTTCTTTTTGTACGAGACACACCAGGATGTCCCTCATGACCAATAGAAACAATTCTTTGTCGCATTCCTTTAGGAGGAATAATCTTTTCACCCCTACAAACAAACTCACCATCCACACTTAATTCATCTCGTACCTCCCAAAAAGCTCTCAATTCAGGTTTGACCTTGCAATCACTTGACCAACCATTGGTGATCCTATTTCTTACGGAAAGTAAAATTTCATCTTTTTTGTATTCTTCTTCCCATTCATTCTTACGTAAACCTGCAGTGTCAGAAAACACACCAGCCACACAAAAATCACTCCAAGGATCATGGTCAATTTCCTTTAGAGGTAATGAAAGTCTACTGAGAAAATCAGCAATGACATTTTTAGCCCCAGGAACATATTGTACTTCATACACAAAATCTTGAAGTCTCATTGACATTCTAGCAATTCTTGCTGAGGCTCTCGAAAGACCTTCTGTTGTAAGCAATTTGGTCAACGGTTTGTGATCAGAACGCAAAATAAATTTCTTTCCCCAAATGAATTTCCTGAAATGTTCCATGGCCCAAACACATGCCAAAGTTTCTCGTTCTATTACAGAGTACTTCTCCGTGGGAGACAATGAACGTGATGCAAAGGCCACAACAACTTCTTTACCATGCTCTGAGAGTTGTGACAATACACCACCTAAACCAGTACCACTGGCATCAGTGGTGACAAATGTATTAGCAAAAGGATTAAATCCTTGTAATGTAGGAGCACCGGAGATGGCTTTCTTGATTTCTTCAAAAGACTTTTGACCAGCATCATTCCATAAAAAGGTAGCTTTGTTTTTCATAAGTAAACGCATTTCGTAAGTTTTCTGGGAAAAGTGGTTAACAAATTTCGAATAAAATTCCGCTAAACCAAGGAAAAATCTAAGTTCATCCTTCGATTTAGGCGCTGGAGCATTGACAATGGCCTCCACTAGTTTGCTTTTGGGTTTAATACCTGTGTCACAGATTTCATGCCCTAAGTACGTAACAGATTTTTCAGCAAATTTGCATTTGCTACCTTGAGCAACTAAACCATTGTCCCTGAGAATAGCAAGAACCTCTCTAAGAATGGCATAATGATGTATCCTGTCTTTTCCCATAATCAAAATGTCGTCCTGAAAGAACACAACCTCAGGAATGTGCCCAAACAATTTTGACATCAACCTCTGAAAAACTGCAGCGGCTGATGCCAACCCAAAAGGCATGCGTTTAAATCTATAACATCCAAACAGTGTACAGAAAGTGGTCAAATGTCTGCTTCCAGTATCTAACGCAACCTGGTGGTAAGCAGCGGAAAGGTCCAAAGTGGAAAACCACTTAGCGTTACGTGTTAAAGATAACATCTCATCAATTCTGGGAAGAGGAAACTGATCCACCAGTATATTGTTGTTGAGATATCTTAAGTCCTCACACAAACGAGCCTTACCATTGGATTTTCGGGCAACAACCAATGGAGAAACCCATTCGGATGCTTCCACAGGTTCAATAACGTTAGATTCTAACAATTTCTCCAACTCAAACTTGACTTCATCTCTGACTATAAAAGGGATATTCCTAGCTTTGTGTACCTTGGGAATTGCACTATCTTTTAATCGAATATGGTGCGTAAAACCTTTGAGTTTTCCCATAACGCCAGCAAAAACCTCCGGAAATTCCTGTAAAACCCACTTCCTAGTGTCCTCTCCATCACATGAGACCAAAACTTGTTCCTTACTGTTTGGATCAAGGATAATGTTCAAGGATTTCTGATCTTTCCACCCTAAAACTGATGGTCCTTCCTTGGCTATATAAAGTTTCCCAGTTGCATGTCTTTCCTTGAAACGAAAGATTAATGTCCTATATCCCAACATGTCAATTTTTTCCCCTGTAAAACTCTCAGGAGAAATATCATTTGGTTCTAACCACTCACCAATATTATTTGTGAAGTGTTTTTTCCAAACCTCTCGGGAAACAATTGTAAACGGAGACCCTGAGTCCGCTGCAAGTTGAACAGTAATACCACCCAGGGAAACTAAGCATAAGGGTTTCGAGGATGACCCATCAGTAATGTTGAGTACTACTTTTTTCTTTTGAACATATTTGACTTGTACCTCATCCTCACTTGAGCTTGAAAAACTTTCATCCTCCCCTTCTCGTACACAAGCAACTTTCCCATTAGATTTTTTTTTTGACTTCCGTCTGCAAACTCTAGAAAAATGCCCAATTAAACCACATTCCATATACTTTGCAGATTTGGCAGGACATCTTTCATACCTAGCGGAGTGCGAGAAACTACCACATCTGTAGCAAACCAAGTTACCACTTTTCTTTTGTTCAACATAGTCTCCTTTCTTTTTATCAACTTTAAAGTCACGGTACCCTTTTTGCCCCGACTTGTTTTCCAAAATCTTCCCTACAATCTCTGATTCTTTCTTATCCTGAGAAAGTGTAGCTTTTGCACAACGTTCCGAGAGTTCCGCTTTTTTCACCATAGCAACAATATCCTTCAAACACCCTTCGCCTTCCACCCATAATTTATCTTGCATGCTTTTATTCTTAGTATACATGACAACTTGGTCTCGGATGAACTCATCGTGCAACTGTGCAAATCTACACTTATTCGCTAATTTTTTTAACGCAGAAACATACTCTTCAATTGCCTCATGTTTTTCTTGTTTCCTGTGAAAGAAAGCGTGTCTTGTGACAGCAATGCACACTGAAGGAGAAAAATGATCATCAAGATCCAACATGGCTGCTTTAAAAACATCCATATCACCCCCAACTCTCTCTTGCTTTTGTAACTCATTGTAAATACGTAACCCTTCAGGACCCAAAGAATACATTAAAATCCTTTTTTTTCTTTCAGGGGAGAAACTTCCACTGATGTCTTCCAGGTTGGCAATATAATTAAGAAAATACTCCTTCCAGTCACTCCAAGTAACCACAGGTTCTCCAAGTGTTGGTAAAAATTCCTTCGGAGAGTTAATGTGCATGGAAGAAAAATTGCCATCCCTTGCAGCGCTGGTTCCAGTGGTGGATGTATTAGTTGCACCAACAGACATTATTTGGCCAAAAGAGGCAAAGGAGTAGTGTGAAAGAATTAGCGTAAATCGAATCAGCAAAAAAATAAAGGTAACACCAGAGCGCAATGCCCTGAAACAGTTCCACGTAAGTGGTGCCGGAGACTGAACAAAGTAAGTATAGCGTAGCCAAAAATACAGTAACAGTAGAGCGCAATGTCCTTAAAAAGCTTCACGTATGTGGTGCCAAAAATTGAACAAAGTACAAATAGCGCTGCATGCACCTTGTGAGTAAGTCTAAAAGAATGTAAATGATATTATCAAATACCGTAATGTAAGTGGCACCAGGAGAACTCCTTTGAAGAAATGCTGATTTCCGGATGAAGACCGTCACGGAGCGTCCTTTAACCACCGAAGTATCAAAAGTACCTCAAAATGGCCTCCGTGCGTGCTTAACAGCAAAGTGACGTAGATGTAATCAGTCCTTTTTCTGTGTTTGTGAACACGTTCCCAGAATTCACCTCCGTGACAATAGAGGAACGCGCACAGAACGAAGGACTCGTGGAAGGCTTGAATCAGCAATGCGGGATTTAAACAAATGGCACACCGTTAAAGATAACTGTTGGTAAGTGTTAACCAAGAAGGATTTCACTTACTTTAAGTATGTACGCTGAAGTTTTTCATCGCACCACCGATAGGCAAAGCACACTCCAAAAATAACACTCGCAGTTACTCGGTACAATCCTCTAACTTTTCCTTGAGAAATCCGGTGGCCAGAACTGTTCTCCAAGCGCCAGGATCCGTTTCAAAGATACGATGGTTTCTTCTAAATGGGTACTACAAATAGACCGCTCGTCGCCAAATTAAGTGTAGTAATCACACTTAAAGGGTGTAGATGATAATCTTCTTTTATTAAGTAGATCGGTACAAAGTGCATGCAGCACCGCAACAGGACAACCTCAGAATGAGGTGACACATTCCAGAGTTGACCATCTAATACATTCCAATCACATCCCTTAGATTCCACATTCCAACCCACCAAGTAGAGGTATAGAAACAAGTTACTACAGTGACCTACGAAGCGGATGCAACAGACAGCAAAACACGCAGAGCTGCCCCACCAGGGCAAATCAGGCACGGCTGTGGGGGCTGGAATGGCAAAGTCTTGCTCACTGCCAGAAAACCAAATACGAGTCAACACCCTGCGTAGGGCACAACGAAAATTACCAGGAGCAAAATGGGGCACTGTTCTGTGTGCAGTCCTCAACACAGCTCTCAGTCCTCAACACAGCTCTCGTGCTGCCGATGGACTGACCTGGAGTGCCTTCTCCCAGGTGAAATGGGGATGACTGTAGCGCCCCCAGTGCCGGCTGGTCGAAGCGGGGCCAAAGGCCATGGGAAAAATGCCAGGGCATGAGGCAAAAGAGTTCTTGAAAAGCGCCCGGGGTGGGCGGGCCTGCCGCAGCTGGAGACGAAATGCCGAGGAGCGCAGTCTCCCATGCGGCTGAATGCACCCGCTGCAAAGACATATTGCATTTTATTAGTCCAAAATCAGCAATGTCTGAAAAACCCAGTACCATTGTATCCACCATCACTTGAATTACCATCTTCAAAATGCCCTCAAGACGAAAACATCAATTTTTCCCACGGA
Organism: Calotriton arnoldi; assembly: GCA_963921515.1. Taxonomy (NCBI): domain Eukaryota; kingdom Metazoa; phylum Chordata; class Amphibia; order Caudata; family Salamandridae; genus Calotriton; species Calotriton arnoldi. Next base: position 3,174,157 of record CAWUFW010000309.1, on the reverse strand, counting down.
ACCATGTCTGGCTTCATTCATGGAATAATTCCTTCATCACCAACAATGCCTCCTTTCTTAAAGTGGCAGTTCCATGTCCTCTAAATACAGTTACACCACTAATCAAGTTGAACCACTCGAAAAAAAACATTTGCAGAACCAAATATCTTTACATTCTACGGACCAATCTTAAACCTACCCTATCATAGAAAAATCATGGACAGGGAGGTTAAAGGACAACTTCAGGAATATTTATTAATTAATTTATCTATTTATTTATGTATTTATTGATTGTCACTACCTAAAGTAACAATAGAAGTAGATCATTACATAAGGCCTAAGGTTACATAATCCAAGAGGCACACAATTGCATCATCCAAGGTTGATGGTACATTGAAAAAGGCCAAATACCTGAGTGTAAGGTACGAGTTGTAAATTGCAGCAGTCATAGCAACTAACAGTAATAGGATGCGGATTGGTGCCAGCTGCAAGACAGGGGCTACTGAATCAAGGTAGCGAGGTGTGCCTTAAGGCATCGCTCAGTGCGGAGAGTAAACCAGCAAGGTGAGAAACTATGAGGTGAGGTTACCTAAAATGTCTTTGAAAGAGAAGGGCTTTCAGCTCAGATTTAAAAACAACTTTCGAAGAACAATTCCATCCATGGCCTCCATTCATGATTCAGACCCATGCAAGGCAAGGAATCTGCTTTAGCAAACAACAGAGAAACCCTGTCACCTACAAGTCACCTCCAATTCTCCTTGACCTCTCTGCTGCCTATGACATGATGCACCATGAAACCTTCCCGAAAGGTTAGAAAATTAGGTAGGTGCATATGGGTTTGGCCACAGCTTGGATTCTATCCTTTCTCTCCAAACACATCCCAAAAATAGAGGGCCTCATTTATGAGGAAATGATGCAGTGCGGTCCGCAAGCCATTTTGCTGCGCCAAGCTGCGTCATTTTAAAAGTACAGGGATGCGCTATATTTACAGCAATACGGCGCATCCCTGTGCTTGCGCTAAAACAGCAGCCGTGCACCAACGCAGGCATCCTTGCCCCACGGTGCAAGGGTGCCTGCTTTGCAGGGATGAGTGTTGTTGTGCAGAAAGAGACACCTTCCCACACAACAACAATCCAATGGTGTTTTCCTCATTCTATGTGTGCTGCATAATGCAGCACACATAGAAAAAGGAAAAAACTAGGAGCTATAAAAGTATTTCTCCTTGTTGCACCTCATTACGCCGCCCCTGAGGAGACATAGGATTCTGCCACATTCCCTGGTTTACGAAACGATGTAAATCTGCGAATGCCGCAGAATCCATGGGTGTTGCGTGGGAGCACCCAGGGCAACACCCAGGGCACACCCCTTTCACGCAAAGTAATGAATGAAAAGGGGCCATATTTACAAGGCCATGAAAGGCCCAGCACACTGTGCCGCTGGTGCGTCCAAAAAAGTGGCGCACCGGCAGCGCAAGGGGTTTGTAAATAAGCCCCAAAGATTGGTGCAGTGGAATCATCTTCTTGACCAGTGTTGTGTGATGTAACTTAAGGATCACCTCTCTCTTGCTTGCTGTTCAGCATCTACCCACTCCCTCTGGCACAGCTCCTCCCACAATACAGGTTGAATTTGCGAATGTAGGGCAGTGACACCCAAATCCACATCCTACTGAAAAACAGCACATGGAACCAGACTAAAAACATCTCATGCCTTGATCCTCTGAATGATGGAGAGTTGTATTGACAGGTTCAGAACTAAAACCAAAATGCTGGTGCTGGTGTGGGAGGGGGGCAGAACCTTGCTTCTTAGCCTTCGCTTGGCCCCCGGGCTTCGGAACGCCTACATCCACCGCGCCAAAAGAAAGAAACTTGGAAACCATCCTTAATGTGGCGCTCTAGTTTGCACCCCAAGTCTATGTAGTAGTTAAAAGGGTCTACATGTAACTCTCCATCCTCCTGATGCTCCAACCCACCTGCCGGGTGGTGCTCATGAGATCACTGGACTTGGACCACCTCGATTGCTGTGTGGTTGTATGAACAGGACTCACAAGGTATCTCCTGGACAGACTGCAAAGGTTGCAAAATCAGGCAGTGAGAAAGCGGGTGAAACTTCACATAGGTGACTACATCAAACCATTCCTACAGCACTACATTGGCTCCAGGTGGACTTTGCATTGTTCACAAAGCTTACTGCAGAAAGGCCTAATTCATTTATGCTGCCTTGCACCCTCAACATATAAACAGGAACTGTCAGAAGTTAACCCCACACCTCATTACCCCAAAGAACCTTCCAATGGTTGCATCACAGAAGCAGAAGATCCTCCCTTGGGGGTTCAGCGTCCTAAACTATGGAGCACCTTGAAACTCCACAGACCACTGACAGATGCTCACCGGATGAGCTCTGGGTCAGTCTTTGCTCTCATGCCCTCCCTCCGAACACGTGCAGGTGTGCACACTGATGGTGAACAATGTGGGAGGGGCTGTGATGTATACCCGAGTTGAATTGAAGAAGCCATTTAGTGAGGCCTGCACTCTTTCTTAGCCCTTCTTTCAGAGGCAGCATAGTTAAAATGATAAACGCGGAAGGATCTTCGATGTGCCAAGGCTGGTCCCCATTGGCCTTGGGGCGTAATGTCGCCCTAGATATCACTGTGTAGTACGTGTGTGCCACCAGGGCAAGGCACTTTACCAGTGAGCACGCATTCTTTGATGATTTCAGGACAAACATGGACGATTATATAAGAGAATGGTGTGCATCCCAGCATCTTTTTTGAACATTTCTATGATTAATTGCCATAACCAGGGTTTGCACCCAGCACTAAAATTGCATATAGCCCACTAAATGGTTGTTGTATTTATGATCCACACGGATGGTGGTAACATCCAGTTCTTTTTAAAGTGGTGGGGGGCAAGCGGAACGTAGATTTGAATTGAATATGAAAGCATGTTTATATGAAAAGTTGAAAATTGTACGAGTTTACACAGACTTCATAAGTTAGGCGTGCCAAACAGAGAATGTAAATGATTATTTAGGTCTGTTCATGTGAAAGTTGAAAACTGTTTACCGTTTAAGGTTGGTGTCACAGTTTTCTAATCGTTTTTAAATTTGGCACACGTAGGGTATTGCACTATGGGAGTTGTAGTTGTTTGAGGATTTGCGGGGAGTTTTATAGGCAGGGGCAGGTAGATCAGGTGACTAATGAGTAATTGGACACACCGGGGAGGGATTTGTACGAGCGCGTTAGTTTAAAAACGGAGCGGTTTTATGGGGGAGGTAACACTTCTCTTTGAAACAAGATGTAAACACAGAGCTGTTTAATCGTCTCGGCAGGTACGTGTGGCTGCGGGGATCATGCGGTGTTTGTTAGCATTGTTGAAGTTTGTGGGTGTGGAGAGAAAGGGCGCGTTGGTAGCGGGGGGTTTAGTGAGGAGTGTTGTGGAGAGAGAATCGTGTGGATTGTTGGTGAATTTTTGCGGTGGGTGTAATAACAGGAGGTTGACTGATGATGTGTCAGAGGAGGGGGGTTGTTTGTAGCGGTCATGACTGGGGTGAGAGTCGGGGAAGTTGGGAAGGACGTAGACAAGCAGGAAATTGAATGGTGAGAAAGGTGATTGATGTTAGAATATGGGATATGTGGTTTGGAGGAATGTAGCAAGACAGAATGTGGAAGTATGTGAAGTGCGAATGGTAAGAGAACATGGTACATTTGGTGTGGAGGAACGTTGGAGGTTTGATTAGGACCCGGATCCCCCAGGTTGGCTCCCGGCCCCGCCCCCAACCAAACCCACAAATCAATACTTGACAACCAAAGCTGTGGGTAAAAGAGGCCATGTTTATTACAAACCAACACACAAACATGACAATATATAATTAATACAATTCGATACGATATGGATTTATCAAATTCAACCGTTAAGCAATATGTACATTTAAGTTGATCATAAAATCATAATCCATCAGCAAGTCTGACAGAACCTAATTTATATACCAGAAGAATGTTGTCTATTGCTCCAGCACTAAGGGGCCTTCTGGCTCGCGTCCCCAACCAACTGAGAGCCATGCAAGGCGCAACCCACCTGCGTCCTTGAGAGGTGAGCCCCTGCCATCTGGTCCTTGTCCGCCACCTGAGGGGCCCACCCCTCCACCACCAGGCTGCCCAACGGGGCTCGTAGGGAATAACCAGGGGCGGATGCCCCATGCCCTAGTTTGTAAACTGGCGCCCTTGCCCCCAGCCGGTGACTCCATTCTCTCTGGGGTGAGCTTACCGTATCACCCCCTCAGTGCTGGCCTAGGGAGTATGCAGGAGGACTCCCCTTAACAATGTAAGGCAATTTATGTGGCCTCCTTACCGCCACTCTCTATTCAACTTCCAACACCTTTCCAAGCTCTACCTCTAGGGATGGGTGGGTGGGAGATTCACGGAGTCCCCTGAATACCGGGGGCCGGTGCCGTAAGGAAGAGAGGGCGAGGACCAGGGCAAGTTGCCCTAAATATGCCCACGCCCACTCCTCCCCCTCGCTGTTGCCTGCTCCGGCCGGAAGTGACGTCACGACATTGCCCCGGAAGTGATTCACGCTGTAGTTACGCCCAATCCTTTGAAGAGGAACCACGAGGGCGTGGCCGGGTTCCCGGGGGCCGCATCCTAATGGCGCGCTTCCTTACAGTTCGCGCTTTTCCATAGGACCCGGACCCCCCAGGTTGGCTCCCGGCCCCGCCCCCAACCAAACCCACAAATCAATACTTGACGACCAAAGTTGTGGGTAAAAGAGGCCATGTTTATTACAAACCAACACACAAACATGACAATATATAATTAATACAATTCGATACGATATGGATTTATCCAAATTCAACCGTTAAGCAATATGTACATTTAAGTTGATCATAAAATCATAATCCATCAGCAAGTCTGACAGAACCTAATTTATATACCAGAAGAATGTTGTCTATTGCTCCAGCACTAAGGGGCCTTCTGGCTCACGTCCCCCAACCAACTGAGAGCCACGCAAGGCGCAACCCACCTGCGTCCTTGAGAGGTGAGCCCCTGCCATCTGGTCCTTGTCCGCCACCTGAGGGGCCCACCCCTCCACCACCAGGCTGCCCAACGGGGCTCGTAGGGAATAACCAGGGGCGGATGCCCCATGCCCTAGTTTGTAAACTGGCGCCCTTGCCCCCAGCCGGTGTCTCCATTCTCTCTGGGGTGAGCTTACCGTATCACCCCCTCAGTGCTGGCCTAGGGAGTATGCAGGAGGACTCCCCTTAACAATGTAAGGCAATTTATGTGGCCTCCTTACCGCCACAAGGGCGACCAGGGCAAACCGCCCTTCACATCCCCACCACAAGGCAACCCTTCCTATCAATCTTCAGGCTCGGAGCCATGTCGACTTTAAATGCACGGGTTCCTCAGTCTGGTTACCTCTGTAATGAAGGATAACCAACTCAGGGGACTGAAGTCCCACATGGCGTCTTCCGCCAGCTGCTAATGTGTGGGATCCGAGAATCACCCATGCCACTCACCCAAGGGAGACCTCTCCACCGCCCCCAGCTTCAACTCGCTCTGCTGGTTGCAAAAGAGCCATACGAGCCCACCGCACGGGCAACCGACCCAGTATTAGTCGTGGCTCTTAATTTCGTCCTGGCGCTATGAGACCACGCTATCTTGGAAACGTCCTATCCAAATATGGGCAACCCAGACCGAGCTCCCTCGAGGCCAGTTGACCCAATCCCACCATATCATTACCTCTGTAATGCAAGATAAACCAACTCAGGGAACTGTAGTCCCACATGGTGTCTTCCTTCAGCTGCCAATGTGGGGGATCCGAGGATCACCTGTGACACTCACCCGAGGGAGACCTTCTCACTGCCCCCAGCTTCACTCGCGCTGCTGCTTGCAAAAGAGCCATACGGGCCTGACGCACGGGCAAGCGACCCAGTATCTACATCGCTTTGGCAAATATACCACCTCCATCTTGTCCGGTGACATATCCGGCTTGCCGCGCATGTCGCTGCCCCGATTCTGATTAGAGTGACCCACTACCTCGATCCCCCAGCTGCAGGAAATAGTCCAGCACGCAATATGCCCTAACTATACACAAGTCTGCACATGATAATCGGTGGGCATGTACGCCCCCTGAGCATCAACCAGCCGCTACAGATCCCTTCCAAGTAGGCTCAGGTTATAACCTCCCCTAGGGAGTGAGTCTATCTACCTCCAAACCCAGTGAGCAGGAACTGCAGACCCCCCCATTGTCCCGAGACGCGATGTCCCTACCAGTTTGCTCCCCCTGGAGGGGTCCCCAAAATAACCCTGCACCTGTTGCTGGAAATAAGGTCAATCCGTCGGATGACTACCCCCAACGTGGAGGTCACTCCACATGTAACTTGCTCGGATCTTGTCCCAAAGGGAGCCGAAACCCAATTTAGTCAGCTTTTCTGCCTTCAGTTATATCGATTGTTTGAAGAGTTTTGGTACTGTCGGTTTGAAATAGAACAGGGAAATGAACCAATAATGAATGATTCGTTTGGCCCAGTCCTATATTTATAAACAGCCTTCATCATCTTCACAGATGTGTCACATGGCAAGGGACCTGAACGGCCCAAAATTAGTGATGTATTATAAATGAAGGTGTGCCGAAAGCCCCTTGCCCAACCTCTTTTTTCTGAAGATTTATATAGCATGAACTCGACCCGAAGGTATAAGAGCGCTGTACATTAGCACCAGTTGCGTTATAGACGGACACCATCAATTTGTTATGCATGGTCACATTAAGGGGCAGATTTACCAGCCCCTTGCGCCGCTTTGCGTCACTAACCAGGTAAATTCCATCTTACTCCAAAGGAAGGATTTCTGGCCAGGCAATGGGAAGCTACCTTGAGTCATGAATCACTAACGGGCCTCATCCAGTAGTAAGCTGATTAAACGCGGAAAAACCCTGAACAACGAAGAGGTGTGGCTGATCAGGACAGCTAACTGATGCACAGATGAGTGGCCTCGCAGGACACTCCACTTCACCCAACTAACCAATGCAAGGTACACGACTGACTGGCATCCTGAAAGTGACATTAACGGAATCCTGTAACCCGAACATGCTGCCCAGTAAGCACCCTCTATTAAGCAAGCATGTAAGTATGCTACCTGTCTGTACGCTGCCCACACCGGAACTCATGGCAGCCCTGTACTAAGGGCGCCTCTGACTTATGAAAGAAAGCGATAGAGAATGTTCCATGCCAGCAAGTCTGCCAGCGCACAGTACGCAGCGCCACCCCTGGCCCATGAACGCCCTCCCCGGAGGGAGCAATGCGGCAGAGGGGCAGGGGACCCAGGGGTAAACATGGGCAGTGTGTTGTAAGCCCCCTGAAGTGTACACCTAGGATCCTCTACCCTATTCAACACTCCCCGGGCTGTTTTTACTGTCTCCTCGTTGTTCCCCCACCAAGTTCCTGCCCCTACTGCCCATTCCTCCTCCTTATGTTATCGATGCCATCCTGAAGCTGGTGACGCCACCTCACAGACGCCTACGATACAAATTGCAACACAATCTGTGTTAAGAAGGGGCCGGTTCTGGCCCCGGGACACGCTAGTATGAAGAGAGGTAGGTGCCCGTTCAGGAACACACATGTACTAAAATAGGAGATCTGTGCCCAGGGACGCAAATGTACGAAGAAAGGTAGGTGCCAGTCCACAAAGACGCATTCACGAAAAAGGCATGTGAAACCCCAGGATCACGCATGAAGTTAGAAGCGACAGATCCGCGAACCCACCTTCACCAGGCGAATCCCACCCTATGGGCACATTTGCTTACACCGTCCCAAAGAACCGACAGACCCTACAGACGTGCACGTCAATAGAGATGTGTCCCATGGAGAGACATATCAATCCAAGGTGTAGACCGACCTCGAGGACGTACCCATTCTAGGGAGGGACAGGTCTAATGTTGAGACATAGCCAGGGAACATACGAGTCCTAATAAGACCCACAGTGTAAGAAAAGGCAAATCTTAACGCGAAGACAGCAAGAGCAAATGGGAGACCGTCGGTAAAAGATGGAGAGACAGTCTTAGCCAACAGGGGCGGGAAGAAATGACCCTCCTACCTCCCAAATACAACCGTGCTAAACTTAGCTTGTAGGAAGAACAAAGGTCGCAACACAACCAACAGTTTAGGCCAGTCCAGACAGTAAAACGCTAGATACCGCCACAACACTCGTTTGAACACCGACGATATAACTTACGAGATTGTAACCTGGAAATTAATGTGTGCCAGAGGGTCTCACCATCTGGCAGACGTCAGCACCTCCTTTGTGGCCGATCCCAACCACAACACTCATACCTCACACACTAGCTCTGCCCCACACCCTTGAACTGCTGACCTTCCGTGCTCATGCTCGAGAGGCCGTGCCAGCAACAGACGAACGAACCCCCAACCAGATCCTCAGGACAGTAACCACCGTCATCAGCTACAAGCAGAGTGTGAATGGCATAATAAACAACACAGGCCAGAATGATTCCAACAATGAACTGTAAGGGTATTTAGGGGGGGGCAACTACCATGGGCTCGCCGAGCTCTAGGCGAGTCACGAGGCAGATAAGGTTCCCGTGCGTAGACCAAGCCCGACCAGCTACGAATCTCTAAAGCTGTGCTCCACCTCCTCCCCCACATACATAGGAGCCACGTGCCTTGGGTTTACAGGCGCATACTGATGCACCCAATGTTACGAAACGACCTCTATAATCCTCGGATGTCCTGCCCTGAGACTCTTACCTCCGGTGCACCCAGGCTCTCCCCTGGGGCTCCCACCACCCAATGCCCCAGGGTGCAAAAGGGCCTCTCTCGGGACACCGAACAGGATGCAACCTCCACTGGCCGCCCTGAAGAACATACCAGCGTGAGCATACCAAGCCCGCCCCCTCACTGCATCACCCTGCCCGTTTTCATATTGAGGCACCTCTCCTTAGTTAGATCCCTGCAATACCCTGTGATCAAACCATCCTGGCACTGACAAACAAAACGTAAGGGTAGCTGGACGCCCATTAACCACTCTAAAAGACATCCAACATGAAATAGCAGTGAATGGAAAAGCGCCACCAGAATCAAACCCCTCCCCCACTTGGTCAACAAGAGCCTACATAGCTGCGTCATCTCGGGGCTGCTCCGGGTACAGATAAATGCTGATTCGTAGCCCGATGTCCCCTTCAGCGTTAGTGCCGTTCCCTGCGCCCACCACCGTGAGGTCGCCGAAATTGTGCAAATTCGTGTCTAACTCCCCCAGGCGAAGACCATACAGTCACATCACACCCCCGAGGCCCCCCTGGGCCATTGTCTCAATAACCGATAACCACGAAATGAGCTAACCTTCTGCACTGTGCCTATAACCAGGCATTTAACTATTGACCAGCTGCTAATGTGTGATCGAGTATCAGTTCCGCACACAAAATAACGGAGACACTGTAAAAAGTGTAGCTGAAAATGGATTGTGAAAAGACCATGTCGGTTTCAACACCTGACTCCAGCCGGAGCTAATCCTTTTATCCCCTGCCTTCTGCCAGATCTCTTCCTTTCCCCCACTGCCTTCTTTTCTGTTGAATCAACGCACGGCTACAAATAAAGATGCCCCTTTTGGGTCATAAACTGCCTTGACCTGAATCATTAATCGCACTTTTATTTATATCCCCGCATGTTCTTTAAGCCTCGCTTAGACACAATTGAGGATTCCCGCCGTTTGCTTATTCTAACCCGCCCTTTTCACTCCGGGTGACTTGCAGCTAAGCTCGCCCTGCATGGGCGTTATTGTCGTGTTTATTGTCGGCGCTCAATCTCCCCAGAGCCTTACTACCGCCCGCCGTCGGTAATTAGAGGAGGCGAGGGGCACATGAAACTGACGCGGTCACTCCTTTTACGCACGTCTTTAATTATGAGCACCGGGCAGTCGCAAGAACCAGAGGCGTGAGGGGTCACCTGATCCGGCCCCCCCCCGTTTAACCACAAAACAATCACAAAGCCTCCCCCGCGACTGCCCCGTGCCACAACCAAAAGCCCCCCTCCCTTTACCTCCGTGTACCGCAAGTACACTACGGCTAAATCCCCGCTTCCTAGGCTGCGCCACACTCCAGCTGTACAACAACTCCACTGTCCTTCGAATCCCGGAATTGCTGCGAGGCTCCCACACGACGACCGCTGTTCGTAAAAGACGACGAGCGCCGGTCCCCCAACGTCGCGTAGACTCCGTAGACTCGCCGACCTGCAGAAGAAGAGACAAGAAAAAGAAGCCCGCGACGATCTGGAGATTCACGGAGTCCCCTGAATACCGGGGGCCGGTGCCATAAGGAAGAGAGGGCGAGGACCAGGGCAAGTTGCCCTAAATATGCCCACGCCCACTCCTCCCCCTCGCTGTTGCCTGCTCCGGCCGGAAGTGACGTCACGACGTTGCCCCGGAAGTGATTCACGCTGTAGTTACGCCCAATCCTTTGAAGAGGAACCACGAGGGCGTGGCCGGGTTCCCGGGGGGCCGCGTCCTAATGGCGCGCTTCCTTACAGTTCGCGCTTTTCCATAGTCTCAAAAGAGCTGGTTGACAATGGTGCAGGAGACTGCAGTCACGAAGCAGTACGGGTGAAAAATGGAAGAGGAACTCGGGTTGTGTTACTCATTTTAGGGGATGATAAAGTCACCAATGTTTATGTTAGTGCACCATAGGATTACCATCATGTTGTTTTTTACTAACAGCCTTTCAAATACCAAACATGTATTATTGTATATATACAAGCAAGTAGTAACGGTGCAATGTTTCATTTGTAGTTACCCCTGAGGAAGGACTCGTGTAGTCCGAAATGCATTGGATTTGAATAAAGAACATGCCTTGGACGAATTTATGCGTTGGTCGTGTTTTTGATAGAGGTCCGGATGGTCACATCAAGATCACTTGAAACTTGGAAAATAGCATGATTTCGCCACGTGTGGATTTAAAGTGGTTGAACATATGAAACGAGGAACCAAACATTGATGATTTTGTGAAATATGGATAAAATGAAAAGCGACGTATACTTCCGAATCTAGCTGTGCCACTGGCCTTGGGGCGTAACGTCGCCCTAGATATCACTGTGTAGGGCTGGTCCCAATGCCAGGATCCTGCAGAGAGCCCAAGAAACAATGGTGATGGCTAAAGATTTGTGAAGAGCTAAAGTAGGCCCCGGCAGAGAGTAGTGAGCACCACAGTGGTGAATGACTGTGACGATGAAGGGCTAAGGTGGACATAACTGCCCAGAGTATCAGGGAGATACTGGGACAAGGGGGAGTTTAATAATTCAAAAGGCGAAGTGGGAGGGGACAGGGCGGCAATGGGTGGACGGGTCAACGTCCTCGCAGACTGGGCTGAGGTGAGGCATCATTTCCCACCTGCTTGAAGCAAGAGGTAAATGGGTTTAGAACATTGGCGCCCTAACTCGTGGTGCTGCAGCACCCCCAGGATAACTGCGGAGTTCAAAACTAGAACGATTAATAAAGAGGCTTCTCATTGTGTTTGTCTCTTGTAACATTTGCTGTGAAATCAAAGACAGAGGTCAAGTGTCAGGCAACGTCTCCTGGCAAATTGCTGTTTCTTCTGTTTTTAACCTAGAGATTGGTGTTTACATGTTCCTTCTCTTACTGCAAAATGAGTCCGTTTCGCAACCAAGTGACAATCGGTACAGAGGGCATGAAAGGAGCAAGCAGAATTATCTGAAATGTTTTCCAAAAATAACAAATGAAATACTTATTAATTAACTTTACAAATATTGCAATATGTATCGGCAGCAAGTAAAGAGCAACTAACTGCTGAAGATATTTCCAGTTGCAAATAAGGCTAGTTATTTTTTTCTAATTCTGAAGTGTGATAGAAATGAAGAGTTTAATAGCATCAGAACAAAACAAGACACTTCACTTCTGTGACAAATGTGCATAGGAGCCAAGGGCCATATGTACGAAATCACTATTTGGGAATCGTAAATTAAAATGTACAAAAATTACAATTTCCTAAAAGCTATTCCTACGGAGTTGCAATCGCAATTTGGAAATCGCAATTTAGGAAATTGCTAAATTGCGACTTCCTAATAGGAAATCACACAACTTAAACATATGGACATAAGACTTTTGAGTGGGGAAAGAAGTGATATATGACATTACAGTAGGAGGGAAAAAGGCTGCTTACTGTTCTCTTGGGATCGAATGCCGCCACTCACGTTCACTTATTTATGCACACCCCGTACCCCAATAGTGAAGTGGAAATTACACCCTGAAGAAGGCTCTAAAGATTGAACATCTGAATGGCATTTCATGATTATTGCAGACCTCGTGAACCCCGTTTCATGACCAGTTGGGTGAGATATATTAACCCAGGCTACAGCTCACTGTATCCAAATGCACAGGGACCAATTACATGAATGTTACTATTTTCTGTGTACTGAGAATCCACTAAGGGCTGTCATGTATTCCAGTTAGGCCTGAAGGGAAACATTGCCATTTTACATATACACGGGTCTTTCCTAAAGTTGCCTTCACTTTTACACAATGACTTCTGACACTCATTTGCATCTGTGACAGTCTGGGTTAGTTTCTTGGAAACTATACTTGCTTACAGAATCAACTTTTCAAGAACACTATCATGCTACCTTGACACTATGTACAAGGTTTAGATACATTGTGCAAATGTGCTTGTTGTTTTCATACATATGGCAACATAGCTATCTATAATACACAAACAATGGCAGCCTGATCAAGATCTCGGCCTGAGGCAAGAATGCCTTTTGTTATAAATAAACATTTGTCTCTGGGTGTTGACAGAGGAGCGCTTTGCTGTCATTGGCGAGGTCTCTACATGCTGGGGTGTCCAGATCGTAACCACGATGCATGACAGGGACCAACATCCTTTCCCTTTAAGTAACAGGGGTTGGATCCTCCAGTAAGGGGATTCTTGGCAGAACACACACACACACACACGCCCTAGACGCTTAGGTTAGGGGACGCATAGTAGGAGTACGCCAGATTTCTATATTGTTTTATATGCTTGCATACATACTGTGTTTCAGCACAATGGTGGAACTTTGTATTCTGGTCACTGTCCTAATACTTCTAATAACTTTCATTTACTTCTGTCTATTCATCATTGCAGCACATATATTTTATACAAGAATCACGGTTCAATAAATATTGAAAACGTCCCACTGTGTATTCTTCATATATTTCTCTGAGAGGAAGAGAGCACCAGTGACTGAGCAAAAGGGTTCTAGATCTGTTACCACGATTCCTGAGGGATCAGGGTTGTCATGTTCAGTGGTTGCCAGAACCATTTGCTACCAGTCTAGGTTTAGAGGTACATATGGTGGCACTATGAGCTAGTTGGCCTATACGACGACATCTCCTGAGTGGGTGCATGGAATCACTCTGGCACCAGCCTAACGATAATGCTGTCCACAAACATGCAGTTCCTACCGTAGGGTGGGAACTATGCGACTGGGCAATACAAACAGCACCATGTGGCAACAGTCTCTATATATTTCAAAACAAAGTGAGGTGCAGGAAACTAGTGGGACGCAATGTGAGCAGTGAGGGTTCAGCTTAGAGTTGGTGGTTGTTGGTCAGGTTGATCAACCCTTGTAACATAGTAGTAGGGTTTGTGTACTTACAGGATATAATATGTGGTTAGGCAAGACTCCCTGTCAGACATCTTGGGGTCAGGAACTCAGCTGATGGGAACGATAACCAATAACAGAAGGTATCCTTGATGCTGCAGTCATGTTCCTGTGCGGTGTGGAAAATTTGTAAATTTGAGCCCGCCTAGAGTTTGATACATTTAAGAGAGGGCAGTCCTTGGGAGCTAACTGAGTTAAGGGAAGGTTTTATCTGGTTTGGGAGGGCAAGTAAGCAGATGTTGCTGATTATCACAGAAATCTGTGATCTCAATCCTCCACTTGGCCACTCCCAGAGATGTTTCGACCTTTTGATATAGGCCTGGTTAGGGAGGTGAGAAAAGTGAGTAAATATGTGGTGTTGATACTCACTGAGGGCTGGAAGCTGCCACATTGGTCCTCTGCTGACCAGCAATGCTGTTTATCAGATTATGGCAGCGGATGATTGGGTGAAGACAGTGGACAGAGGGGAGGTGTTTGGGAGTTGTCATATCTGTATATGTAGGGTGTTGGGCTGATCTGTACCGGGATCCTGCACCAGTACCTTCCCATGGTGCCACACGAGGATGTTTCTGCATCATGGGAGGAGGGCCAGAGGAATTGGAGAATAGGAACACAGTCTCAGGGTTTGGACCCAAATGGAAGGTTTGCTTTACTCAGACAGTATCAATGTTGCGCCTAGAAAATGGAGGCCAAGGAGATCAGAATGCTTCTCCAAGAGTGTCACTGATTGTGTGGTGTGAAATAAAATGATATGAAAATAAAGTTTATAAAGCACTCTACTACCCATGGGTGTCTAGGCGCTAACTACAGGAAGGGAGCCTAAGGCAGAGAAAAACCCTGTCAGAGCCGAATGATTAAAAAATCCAGGTTTTTAAGGCTTTCCTGAAAAAAAATAAGTCAGATGTTTTCTTTAGATCGAGTGGCATGGAGTTCCAGAGCTTGGGGTGCATGGAGGTGCATGGAACAAAGTTCCTGCCACCCCAGGATGAATTTTTGGCCTTTGGGACTACTAGATTAAATGCTGAAGATGACCGCAACAATTTGGTGAGAGAATAGTGCTGAAAGCGCTGTCTATGATATTCAGGGCCTGAGTCATGCAGTGCTTTGAAGGTAACGCAGAGGGCTTTAAAGTCAATGCGCTGTTTGACCGGTAACCAGTGAAGCTGGACCAGAGCCTGAACCGCAGACTTGTGTTTGGGAAACACCAAGAGCAGATGGGCTGCTGCATTCTGCAGAACCTCCAGTTTCTGTTAAAACCTTTTCTGAATATTAGTGAATAAAGCATTGCAGCAATCCATTTTTTAGAGAATAAGAGTGGAGACCACCGTTTTTTGTAGTTGTTTTGGAATGAATGGAAGAACTTTCCTCAGAAGTTTCATCATATAAATCGAGGAGGATGTGACCGGATTAACATGGCCTCAAAAGACAACTTACTATCAAAGAGAACTCCAAGATTTTCTTCTTTCATAACCGGGATAGGCAGCGTACTGAGTTCTTGCGGCCTCCAATTAGGGGACCAGAAGATGTATTTCTACCAAATAAAAGTACCTCAGATTTGGAAGAATTTAACTTTAGACAGTTGTTGCTCATCCATCTCCGAATATGAAGCATGCAGTTCTGAAAGTTTGCGGCTGTAACCTCTGATTTACTAGCTACTGTCAACACGATTTGGGTGTCATCGGCATAAGATACCAACGAGAAGCCACAGGATTTTATCAGTCTGGCCAGGGGAGTCACATACAAATTAAAAAGAGTAGGTTTCAGTGATGAGCCGTGTGGAGAAAGCCTTCAGGGCATATTTACAAGCCCCTATCGCCAACACAATGTCACTTTTCACAACGTTGAGGTGGCGATAGGGGCTTCACCTTATTTGCAAAGCAGTGTTAAGCCACTTAATGTGGCTTAACACTGCCTTGTAAAAAAGGCACCATTTCATGCTATACTTAGCGTAAAAGGGGCGTGCAATGGGTGTTGCGGTGGGCATTCCACAGCAACAACCATTGATTTTGACGCTGCCCAATATTTACACGGGTGGCGTAAAATCGGGGCAGCGCCAAAATTAAGACCAGGGTGTTGTGGGCTTGTTTATTTCTCTTTCCCTGTTTACCTTTACATATATTGGTTTTTGCCCTTCTTTCCTTTCTATCCCTGTTGCTGGGTTTCGTCCCTGCATTCTATGTGTCATTGCCTGACAACAGAATGTTCTGGCTCTCCAGCTGGACTGCTGGCAGTTGGATGTTTGCTGCCGCTTGAGCTGGTGGTCCTTTACTTGTACTCCTAATAAATCAACTTAAAGCTCACAGAGCGTTTCATGGACTTCTTTACACAGGGATAACCTGATCTTACCCTGGCGCAATGAGGAGAAATGTTTAATTTCTCCTCATTTTTGCTGTTTCCATGTGTGCTGTGTTGTGCAGCACACATGGAAACAGCAAAACGCCATTGATTGTTTATGTGCAGGAAGGTGTCCCTTCCTGCGCATAAACAATCATTAAGAAAATGACGTTTTGCAAGTTCTATGTGTGCTGCATTAAGCAGCACACATAGAAGTTACATAACGCCATTTAAAGATTGTTTATGTGCAGGAAGGAACACCTTCCTGCACATAAATAATCTTCCCCTGCAACGCAGGCACCCTTGCACTATGGTGCAAGGGTGCCTGCGTTGGCACTAGGCAGGTAAATTTAGTGCCAGCGCAGGGGGAAACGCAGGGCTGCACTGTACTGTTGTAAACATGGTGCAGCCCTGCGTTTCAGAGGTGGCAGAGCGTGGCGTTAAGCCAAGGAGGCTAACGCCAAGCTATGCCACTTCATTGTAAATATGCCCCTTAGTCTCAGGGCCTAATGTCCTTGACCTCGTGGGGGCAGGGCTCCTGGGGGGAGGAGGAGGCCAGAGATTAAGGCTCTTGGCAGACACCAGCAACATTACATTACTATTAGTCATAAGTAGGCCTTCCAGGTAGTGTCTAATGGGAAAATCATGGATCTACTCCATAGACTTCAATGATCCATCAATCTTCCCATGTCTGAAATCCACTCCATTACTGGGCATATAAGCTTGGCTGAACGTGGCTGCAGGTGCAAGGAGCACAGTATCATTTACTATGAATTCTGTGAAGCCATGAATAGTATCTTGGATCTCATTCTCAACAACTGGGCCACTTAAGTGAACCTCAGCAGTACTGAAGTATGGCCTTGATAAGGTGGTGTTCTTAGACCCCTGGACCAGCCACACAGCCTTCAGTATCCTATCATGTTCAAAGCAGGTTGGGCGAGTTATAAGCCATAGGCATTGGCAGAGGAGTCAGAGTTAGGACACAACACATGTATAGGTGGGGGATTACAACATGAAGGGTGTTGTGGGAACCAAAACAGTGCTTCATTGGCGCCTCACAGGATCTTCCTAAATGCATCAAGGGAAAGGTGTAATGACCAATTGTCACATTAAGGAGATGTTCATGTGTCGTCACCCAATAGATTTGAAGAGTGCACATCAGTGCATGTTGAATGACAGACACTTGCAGAGACAGGAATTGGTTACATTATAAACATCAGGGTTGGGTAAAGGCGTCTTTGTTTACTACACACCTTCTTAGGGACTCTTTTCCACAACACAAGGAATAATGTTGTATGATGAAACCATGCATGCCATTCCCACGCATGTCTTTACCACGACTATGCCTTTTCCACGCATGCCTTTACAATGAAAATGTGAATTTTTTACAGGTACGTATAAACCCTTATATATATTATATATATATATTTTCACTGAAAAAAACAAAGGTTACAGGGACGTTATAGTTTGACTCAGATTTCACTCGTACAAAACCAGTGAAATTCAGCAGTTATAGTTACTTGAGCTAACTATAACTTATGCCCACGCAATGC
This sequence comes from Calotriton arnoldi, assembly GCA_963921515.1. NCBI lineage: Eukaryota > Metazoa > Chordata > Amphibia > Caudata > Salamandridae > Calotriton > Calotriton arnoldi. The sequence goes on along the minus strand of CAWUFW010000309.1, from coordinate 3,156,635 downwards.
ACTGCTTATGACCTCATACATTACATGGCTAATAATAAATTAATTATATTTAATTAACTTCACACCCTATACTCCTACAAACCTAACACCCGCACCTCATATATAATGTAAAAAAATCCTAATTACACAATTTACATAACTAATTATCAATTAAATAGTAATTATTCATTAACTTTAATTATTATATTTAAATACCTTCCCACCCTTTACTCCTACAAACTCCACAACCTGCACCAAAAATATAAATTAAAAATGTAATTAATTACACAATGTACATAATTATTTATCAATTAGATACTTAATAATAATTAAAAATGTATTATTCATTAATTATAATTAATTTACTTCCCACACTGTGTCCCTACAAATACCACTACCCGCTACGACACAAAACATTACAATAAACAATTACATTAAATTTAAAAACAACTAAAAATTTACAAACTATATTAAAAACATAAACAACAATTATACGAACAATTTATAACATGTACAATTAAAATATATACTAAAATACATAAAAATAATTTTAAAAAAGATTTAATTAACAACGATATTTTTGCAAATGATTTTAACAACAAAGGTATTTTTAACATCAATATTACCAACATAGATTTTTTTGACATCGATATTACTTACTTTAGAAAATTGATTTACTTGTCAATGATATTCCAGCATCACGATATTTGTGGATCACGATTTTAAGAACTCGATATTTCTGCATCTCAATAGACTTTACTCAATATTTTGTCCAAAAACCCCAGGATGTCCAAAGCTGCCATTTGGAGTGATCCTGATTCATTTTGGGGGCATTTTTTTAGTTTGCACCTGTTTACCACCTATTCTGATTCAATGGTAATAGCATTTCCTCAAGGTCCAATTCGCTATTAGGAAAGGCTATGAACATGAGGTTAGGAAATCACAAATAGGAAACACTATTTGCGATTTCCTATTTTGTGAGTCGCAAAATGTGATTTCTACTGGTTAGGAATCGCATTTTGCAACCACGTATATGCCTTTCGTACTTAAGGAGCGGCTATTTTGCATTTCTTAACATCCCAAAATAGCGATTCGGTCTGTTAAAAGCAATGTCATTTCGTACATATGGACCCAAATTGCCACACATTATTGTTTGTGCACAGTATATGTTTTGCAGTAAAGCTGCATGCCCGAAGAAAATGTAAGTGGCATTTCAAGAGGACATTTAAATTGAAAATGTTCTGTCTGTAGATCGCAGTACTAGCACTCCATGCTTCACACCTGTATTTGGGATGAGGCACCACTGGACGCATATTAGAACCTACCATTCTCCTGCTGATCGGACATGGCTCGTTTGCTACACTTATCTTTCATGCAGCGTGTGATGTTGCACAAGCCCTGTGACTTCAGTGAGGTCCTACTGATGGCAGCACCCCCGCTCTGAAACCTTTTCCAGCACCACAGGAGTAGAGGCAAAGAGGCGGGAGGGGGCAGTGTGACAGTGAGAGGTTAGTGTAGGTGAAAGGAGAGCTCGGAGGAGCATTTACCACTCCCTGGGTTGTGGAGGAGGCGGGCGGGCGGGTTGGGGCCTGTAGCACTGCATAAGGCTCCTGGTCACGTGTCTCTGGACGCGGCTTTATCAAGTCACATAATTCTGGACCCAGATACTCCAGGAAGGATGCACTAGCCTGGAGCGGTATCTCCCCACGGGATATCGCTCCTCCTGGGGGATGCAGAGCGGGGCTACTTGTAGTCATTCCTTGGCGTGGTTCACTGACACAACATTGATGTAAAAATATCGATATTAAAAATATCGAGTAAAAAATATAGACAACAAAAATATTGACTCCTAATGTCAGCTCTGTTGAATCGGCACAGACAATATGGGAGGCATATAAAGCGGTGGTGAAGGGAAAGGCTTTGTCACTCAAGGTGGGGTACATTAAAAAACAACGGATGCAGATAGAGCAGCTGGAGATCGATCTCCGGACCCTTGAGGCAAAGCATATACGGTCCCCTGACAAAGCCACTAGACATAAGCTTCAGGTCAAACAGCTTGAATATAAAGCCATGGTTCGGGAGAAAGCCGGGGCCACGCTGCTGGCAACGCGTCATAAGCTGTATGAGCTGGGGGACCGGGCTGGAAAGATGCATGCCTTGTTGGAAAGGAGGGAGGTGGCGGAGCGATGGGTCCCTCAGTTGATTATCAATAATACACAGACCCTTTCAGACCCACAAGAGATTGCAGAGGCCTTTGCAGACTATTTCGAACAGATCTCTACTCCGTCAGTCAATACCACCGCAGAAGATTCTCGTCATTTCCTGGAGGATTTGGCATTGCCTACCCTGGCCCCCAGCAAAAGGGACTCACTGGAGGAAGATATCACTGATGAGGAAATCCATAGAGCAATAGGTAACATGCAATCTAGGAAGGCAATGGGCCCTTAAATCTACTATCTCTATAACGACGCCCTATTTGAGGGACATGTACAATGAGAGCTATGAGAAGGGGTTTTTGCCAGAAGATCAGAGGCTTGCATCCATCGTAGTAATCCACAACCCGGGAAACCAAGGGACAGCTGTGGGTCCTATCGACCGATTTCTCTGATCAACGCTGAGGCTAAAATCCTTGCGAAACTGCTGGCGTCCCGGTTGGCCCCTCTCCTCACCTCACTTGTACACGCAGACCAGTCCGGCTTTATGCCGGGCTGAAGTAGGGCCCTTAATTTACGCAGGCTTCACAATGTGATTGGCCGCAAACACGTTATAGAAGAGGACGCTATCGTATTATCTCTAGACGCCAGAATGGCGTTTGATTCGATCGAGTGGCCGTACCTCTTTGAGGTATTACAGCACTTGGGGTTTGGTCAGAAATTCCTGGGCTGGATCAGGATGTTATATACAGATCTCAAAGGCCAAATCAGAGTTAATAACCGCACATCCCGAGTGTTCCCACTGAAAAGGGCACCAGACAGGGTTACCCCCTGTCTCCATTGATTTTTTCGCTGATACTAGAGCCGTTGGCGACATGGGTCAGAGGGGATGTACTAATAAGAGGTTTGAAATGGTCCGAGGGACAGGAAGCTAGGCTATCCCTCTACACCGATGATATCCTGCTCTATCTTGCATCCTCCACGAAGTCACTTCACAGAATCTTAAACATTTTCACAAACTTTGGGAAATACTCGGGGTACTCGATTAATTGGTCTAAATCGGTGCTCTTTCCTCTGCATGGGTCGGGCCCGAGACTCCCACTGGGTTGTGAAGTGGAGGTGGCGGAGGGAGGGTTTCGCTACCTGGGAATCTATGCCACCCCAGACCCCAGCATCTTCCACACTAACAATCTAGCAGCGCCCTTGAGCAGGCTGCGGACCGATGTCAAACACTGGAGGACTCTACCCCTCTCCCTACTGGGCGGAGCTGCCTTTTTCAAAATGCTTGCGCTCCCTCGGTTTTTATATCTACTTCAGAACTGTCCGTATAAAATCCCAGAGTCCTACTTTAGAAACGTTGAGAGCAAAGTGAGATCCCTGTTGTGGGATGGGAGGGCGTCCCGCATCGCCCTGCATAAATTAACCAGAAGTTGATACAATGGGGGTATTGCTCTCCCGGATGTACGCCTTTACTATTGGGCGTCACAGTTAGTGGTAGTGAACAACTGGGTGTACCGACTCCCGACGAATCCAGCTTATCTTTTAGATAAATACCAGATGGGGAGAGAGGGATATCTAGGGGCTCTGTACTCCAAGGCCAAGAGGGGCCGATATATTGGCCCTATGGCTCAAACCATTGACATCTGGCGGCAAGCCAACAGGAGACTGGGCTGGCTGGATGCCCTAACTCAGGCTACCCCACTGTGGTCAACCCAAAAACTTGGGACACTATGCTATCAACCAGGGTTTGACAGATGGGACGATATCGGTATCTCCACATCGGCAACCTTTGGAAAAAGGGTAAAATGGTACCATTTGCACAATTGAAACAAGATTATGATCTAGCTAGTGGAGAGGTCTTTCGCTACCTACAAATCCGGCATGCTCCTTAGGCTGGGGACATACCGGAGTCGTCCCCCCTTGAGGATCAGCTACTCTCTGAACCCCTTCTGAGTAAAGCGATTTCAATGACGTACCACCGTAAGTTAAGTAACAATTTGCCTGACTCACTTAGGAGCCTATGCGAACAATGGCAAGCTGACGTAGGTTCAATAGAGGACGACGACTGGCAATCTGCACTCATGTCCCCGCGGGAAGCAGCCATCCCTCTCAAATTTCGACTCATTCAACTGAAGGTATTCCACAGATCGTATTTCACTGGGGCCGTACTTAGAAAGATCGGGCGCAGAGAAGACACACTTTGCTTTCGACAATGTTCCGAGGAGGCCACTCTGTACCACACTATATGGGAATGCTTGCTCATAAAGGTCCTATGGGAGGGAGCCACGCGACACATGCACAGAGCCATAGGGAAGGATATACAAATGACACCAAGATTGGGGCTTCTAAATATATGGGAGGCAACAGACCTCACTGTTGTGGAACAGCAATGGGTCACCCTGGGATATACACTGGTAAAACGTTCTATTGCAATGCATTGGGGTGCAACTGAGGTGCCGAACATGGGGGGCTGGGCTAAGAAGATGGACAAATGTATGATTGCCGAAAAGGAAGTATTTAAATCCAGAGGCTGCCCCAAGAAGTGGGATAAAAAGTGGGACAAATGGAACACTTATAGGGGGGAGATATGTACCTCTCCCACTGTGGGAGTGCAGGAACAGACATTTGTGAACAGATATATGGGATTGTACAAATATACAAAAACTGTAAATTGATTCATACAGATGTGTCTAGATGACAATATTATTGCATTAACTGTAATCGTGCAAGTTTGTATAAATTAATAAAAACATCTTTAAAAAAAAAAATATCGACTCCTATACTTAAATAGGTAAGAACAAAAATATCGATGTAAAAAAATATGGATGTATAAAATATCGACTTTTATATAAATATGAAATAAAATAATGCATATTAAATATATTAAATATTAAATATAATGGTAACAAAATAAAATAAATGTAATATACATTTTAATAAAATATAACAAATAAACTTAATAAAAAATAAACACAAACATAATAATTTATACATATATATTTACTTTAAAATAATCAATAAACTATGTTTAATTTATGTTAAAAGTTTAAAATAATATAAAAAATAAAAATATATATTAAGGATTTAAAATATAAAAAAATAAAAATCTATAATAAATTAAAACAAACTATTAAAAAATATTTAAAATTAAATTTCACAATACAATCAGTGCAACAGTATGGAAAGTGTTGGATAGCAAAGGGGTAAAAATTACTTTTCCCACACCAGTGAGAGCAACAGTAGGTAAAGTGTTAGATAGCGGAGGGGCAAATATTACTATTCCCACTCCAAAGAGTGCAACAGTAGGGAAAGTGTTGTATAGCGGAGGGGTAAAAATTACTATTCCTACTCCAAAAAGTGCAACAGTAAGATAAGTGTTGGATAGCGGAGGGGTAAAATTTACTATTCCTACTCCACTGAGTGCAACAGTAGGGAAAGTGCTGGATAGCGAAGGGGTAAAAATTACTATTCCAACTCCAGTGAGTGCAACAATAGGGAAAGTGTTGGAAAGCGGAGGGGTAAAATTTACTATTCCCACTCCAGTGAGAGCAACAGCAGGAAAAGTGTTGGATAGCGGAGGGGCAAAAATTAGTATTCCCACTCCAAAGAGTGCAACAGTAGAGAAAGTGTTGTATAGCGGAGGGGTAAAAATTACTGTTCCCACTCCACTGAATGCAACAGTAGGATAAGTGTTGGATAGCGGAGGGGTAAAACATTTTATTCCCTTTCCGGTGAGTGCAACAGTAGGCAAAGTGTTCGATAGCAAAGGGGTTAAATTTGCTATTCCCACTCCAATGAGTGCAACAGTAGGGAAAGTGTTGGATAGTGGAGGGGTAAAAATTACTATTCCAACACCAGTGAGTGCAACAGTAGGGAATGTGTTGGATAGCACAGGGGTAAAATTAAATATTCCCACTCCAGTGAGTGCAACAGTAGAGAAAGTGCTTGATAGCAGAGGGGTAAAAATGACTATTCCAACTCCAGTGAGTGCAACAGTAAGGAAAGTGTTGGATAGCGGAGGGGTAAAAATGACTATTCCCACTCCAGTGAGTGCAACATTAGGGAAAGTGTTGGATAGTGGAGGGACAAAAATTGCTATTCACACTCAAACAGTTATAAAATATATATATATTAAAAAAAATTAAAAAACAAAAATAAATAAACAATATTTAAAAAAATTAAAAATCAAATATATGAAATATATAAAAAGAAAACATTATAATATTAATTACATATAACAAAACCCCACAAATATTATATAAAATAAAATAATAAATAAATAATAAAAATTAAACTAGAAAATATTTACAGACAAAAAAATGAATACATAAATGTATTTATTTTATTTCCTACCTTATAGCACCACATCAAAAACAAAACACTTCAATATTTTAAATTAAATTTACTTCCATAATTAACATAATTAATAATTAATTAAAAAAATAGTATTAATAAAAAACCTAATAAACATTAATTGACTACACACACTTTAACACTATAATATCCACAACACACACCTAAATTAAACTATAAAATAATAAAAGAAAATTAAAACTAATTTTTAAATTAAAAACTATTTCTATCAACCACTAATAATAAAGTAATTAAAAAGTATTTAATACCCACCCTTTACCCCTTTAAAAGTAAAAACAACACACACAAAAATAAACAATTACCCAAAATAAATATCAAATAATTAACAACTATATATTAATTAATTAAACACAAATTACTTCCCACCATTTACTCCTATAAACACCACAACAAACACCTAAAATTAATTACACAATTACCATAATAAAATTTTAAATAATTTAATTAATGTCAATTAACAAAAATTTATAATAAAAAATAAATAAACTACTTAACACCCTTTACCCCTATAAACCCCAAAACACACACCTAAAATTAATTACACAAATACCATAATTACGAATTAATTAATTAAAATGAATTAACAACCAATTATTAATTCATCAATTAAAAATAAATTACTTGCCACCCTTTACACCTATAAACACACAACACACCCCTAAAATTAATTACACAATTACCATAATTAATTACCAATTAATTAATTAAAATGAATTAACAACCAATTATTAATTCATAAATTACTTCCCACCCTTTACACCAATAAACACCACAGAACACACCTAAAATAATTACACTATTACCATAATTAATTACCAATTAAATAACAGCCAATTATTAATTAATTAATAATAAATTACTTTACACATTTAAAACTATAAAATCGCAATTAAACAAATATTAATAAATAAAAAATAATCAATTTATTTAATATAATTTAATTACTTCCCACCCTATTCCCCTATAAACCCACAACCCGCTACGGAACAAAAAATGCAAAAATGTAACACATATATTAAAAATACCAACAATTCTTATACAAAAAAACATACATCACATACATATAAACTATATACTAAAATACATCACATTAATTAGAAAAGCAATATTTTGAAAAACTATGGGGCCTATTAGAATGGCGGGCAGATGTTCACCGTCGGGTCGGCGGTGGCGCCCGCCGGACCGGCGGTGGACATCCGCCTGCGATCGCAACCTAGAAATCCGCTGGTCAAATTATGATGGCAGTGGTGACCGCGGCGGTGGGCAATTCCGACCGCCGCTTTTCCGCCGGTTGCCATCCGCACTCCTGGCTGGCAGACGGAGCAGGACCGGGACAATGGTGGCGGTGCAGGGCAGGCTCCTGCCGGCGGTAGCCAGCCTTTCCTCAGCAGTCAGACCGCCATGGAAAGGCAGGCGGAGATTGTCTTCCGGGGGCCCGTTGCGGGCCCCCAATGTTTTGGGGGGGTGTGGGTGCACTGGGGGGGTACCTGTGGTCCCCCCCTACATTTCCCTGTAACAGGTGGCAGGCACTATGCAGTGCCCGCCACACAGTGCAGGGAAGTGCAGGACATGCTCATTTCGGCAACGCGGTGGTGCTGCGGGCAGCAGCAACCGCCGCAATGTTAAGGCCCGCGATCAGACCACCGCGGTCGGATTTCATCCGCGGGTCATCGTAATTCGACCGGCGGTGATGTCGCGGTCCATGCGGGCGGTCTTTTCACGCTACCATGGCAGTCGGGGAGGTTTTCCGACCGCCATCCTAATAGGCCCCTATATTTTTGCAAATGATATTAAACACTTTGATATTTTTAAAATAGATATTACTTACCTTAAGTCGATATTCTTGACCACGATATTCTTGCTGTCAATATTTCTGACCCACGATATTTATTACTCTATATTTGTGCAACTCAATATTTTTTACTCGATATTCTGTCTGCACACCCCTTGGCGTGAAGGTGGCAGCCGCTCCAAGTCAAGTTTAAGTTCACTAAGAAACCAGACGTACACCCAGGAAAAGGGTAGAAGGACTCAGGAATCAGAGGTAGGATTCCCGCTTCATAGTCCTCAGGCCTAAGAGTGACAGTTGTGTACCTTCATCTGCCTCACACCAGAGGATGGACATAGATGTGGGGGTGGCGGGCATGCAGAGCGAGGAAGAGGACACATCCACCGACACCTTCGACATACCTGCAGCCAGGGGCCTGGAAAAAGAGAAGGCTCACTGGCAGGGAGCCTGGCCAAAGTCTGCCTTCCAGCTGGAGCGCTACAAACAAGACATGGTTTAAGTAAAGTCTGAGATAAAGAAGAGAGGCCTTGCCAGTGCTTAATTTGTGGAAAAATAAGTGCCCGGTCTCTTGCCAAGACACCACTGCAGCTTGCACCAGCCCTTTGCTCCTTCCAGCACTGCCAATGCCAGTACCAACACAACTACTAAGCATCACACTCCTCTAACTGTTGTTGTGCCTGTCTTTATATAAGACAAACAGCGCCACCATGTGGCAGACTGTCATAAGTGGCGGTATTGACAAGTGCCGGTGCCAAGCACCGGAAACCACCGACTCAACTCACTAGAGAAGACCCACAAGGCTTGCTTTCCGGGCTTTATAGGTGTTTACACCTGGAGCTAGACAACAATCAGTGCTTGATTGGGTGGCCATTTATTTTAGAGAAGTGGGATGTGAAAGATTCATAAACCTGAGAGTGTGACATGAAACTGATCACACTGAGCTGATGTTGCGAAGTCGTCTGCTATTTAAGTATTTATTTATAAGTTTTGGAAAGCGCCGTCTGAAGGAAGCCACCTCATAGCGCTGTTGAGAATGGAGGTGCAGTTGTTGGATAGATGTGACCACCTCCCAGACGGACGAATTCCACTTGTGTATTGTGCCAGAGATCACACAGTGGGTACTCAATTGTGAGCCTCAACAATGTTAGTTTAACACTTTTGTGTTCCTATTCGTACAGGAGAGGCAAAAGTAGTCCCGGATGGGAAAGTTACTACAAAATTGACTTGCTTTGTCTTTTTTCTTGAACAGAGCCAGGTTGGAAGGATTCCTGGGGTCAAGGCATAGTGAATTCCATTGTTGTGCACCTAGCGCCCAAATCAACCTCTCTCCGGGCTTCTAGCAGCTGAATTTGGTTTGTAGGTTCTGGTGCGCCTTGCTTCATCACACCTTAGGACTAGGAGAGTAAGGTGGGAATAATTCCTACATGTATTTGGGGCTAAGACTCTCCCCACTTTTTTACACAGAAGTTTGGGTTTTATTCTCTGTGCCACTGAGATGCAGTGACTATCTTTAAGGGTGGAGAACAGTGGTCAAATTTCTTTAAGATAAGACAAAGTTTGACAGTTGAGGTCAAAGTAATTTTGCCCTTCTTTTCACATGCTACGAAATTGTCTTAGAGAACTAGATAATTTAAGGTGTTTTTCTCTGGCAGCGTCCCAGGCGGGAGGATGGCAGTCATTAACCTATATGGTGTAACTGTCACTTGACATTTTAACCTACACCAATATTATTCTACAGTTCTTTGCGTGCACACAAATACATATCCATTCCCATGCTATTTACTTGTGATACTTTACATTACCATACAACATTCTTTTAAAGCCAGACCTATTAACATTGCCAAAGCATTTTATCATTGTTGCCATTCACTAGTTAAAGCAGATTTCAGTTTTTTTTATCAAACAATACTCCAAGGCCAATATTTACGAATTTTTAATTCAAGGCAGAGTAGCATCCAAATTTGCAGCGCTACATTACGCACTTGAAAAAACACAGTGTAGCGCTGCTCCTACAAAGATTGGACTGCTGCTGGCGTCACCCTCTGCGCTGGTGCATAAACAGTCTGCTTGTGCAACATGGAGCCTTGCACCATGATGCAGAGTTGAGTGTGTGCTGTCTAGCATAGGATCTGTACCGGAGATATACTCTTCCATCACAAATTCCTAATTAAAGAAAAATTCAGATATTTCCCACTCATTTGATGTGTGCTGTACACTGCAGCACACTTGTAATGCGTCTGTTTTTTGACAAACACATTTCCTTTGGTTGTGCCTGCTTCGAGTAGGCATTAGGTTTCGGTAAAAAGCCCATTCTGTCAATCGCAGTAGATTGAGCTTTGTCTAAAAACCTATCAGTCTTTGCATTGATTCACCCCAGTAACATCCCTGTAATGTCCCCTTTTATCAAAGTGACACAAAGTAATGCAAAGCATTTTTCGCACAGTGAAAAGTTAATCTTTCCAGCGTAAAACATCTAGGCCCAGATTTGCAAAGATTTTCCATCGGGTTTGTGTCTCTTTTTGACACAGACCCTATTCAAAATCTATTGTGGTATTTACAAAGCAACATAAAAGTTGATTGGCGTTTCTTTGTAAGTAAAAAGTAACACAACACAGCGCATTGTGCTGACTTGCGTTACTTAGCATCAGGGAGGCATTCCATGGGTGGTGCATGGTTGTTCCCGTCCATCGTACCATGGATTTTGATGCAAACCCATCTTTACAAAAAACTGTAGACATCGGTTTGTGCCAAAAATGGTGCGCCTGCATAAGGCTGGTGTAATGAGGAGAAATACCTTTATTTCTCCTCATTATTTCCTCTTTGCACATTTGCTGCTTCGTGCAGCACAAACGCAAAGAGGAAAAATCCTCCATGGATAGTTTTTGTGCAGGAAAGAGGTTTCATATTGTGGTCTGCTCTCTGGGGCACCAGACATCCTCCAGTCCCAGGTGCCCTGCTGGTGGAGACTATGCCTGTTTACTCACTGTGACTTAACACGTCTCCAGCTGCGACAGAGCACAGGCCATGCAGTACTTTTGAGACAGGCACATTTTCTACCCACCACAAAAATACAGAAAATGTTGCTTTCTTGGCTGCAAAGTTTGCCAGCCGAAGCCACAAAATCCTGGGGGGTCCGTGTAACGTGATAGCATCTGGGCCAGAGGTCTCATGTCAACATTAGAGCAAAGGTGACAAAGAGGCCCCGCAGGAGCTCTGTTCAACTGCTCAAGAGGATGAAACGACTACTTATGTAGGCAAGACCACCAGAGGTACACATTAGGGCTTTTATGGAATCATACCAACTGTTATCTCACACCATAAAAATGTTAAACTATTGTAGGAGAGGTATAATTAACGCAACAAGCTTTTAATAGACCGTGTAAAGGTTTCTGGTTAAGATTCGTTACTTATTATCTCTTTACTGAAAAATATTGAAGCTCAAAATATATATTCCATAGATAAACACATCTAATAGAGACATAAATGAGGTATACTTATTTAGATTACTATAGTATATTATTATAACTTTTTTGAGAAAGAAGGTCTGATTTAGGTCGGGAAGCAAGGTGTGGGTGTCGACATGTTTCGGTGTAGGAGCACATTACACAGAATACAGTCTTCAGGAAAAAAATGTGCGTTGCTGTTTTTTGGTTAAAACATTTTATGAGCCGTTTAGTAGCATGTGCCAGTATATCTCATTAGGAAACTTCACCCATCACAACAAAAATAAGTAAGAAATGGGGTTTGGTTCAGAGTATGACGTGTATGGCAAAGCCAATAGGCCTAGCGTTGGCAAGCCTGCCGGTCCTATTTATGTATTTTTTGCAAAAATATGCAATATCCATTAAATTGTACAGCATTATTACAAAGTAAAAATGCTACTGTCTAAATGTGGTGTGCCCGTGTTTGCAAAAACAAATTGTAAATAATAACACATCACAAATAGAAATGAAAAAAATCAAATGAAAGCAGAAATTAAAGCAGAGATTGTCATGTCAGCTCTGGCACTGAGGTGGACTCGTTTTTAGTTTATGTGCACATATGCACAGGCTAGGCGCTGTCACTGGCAGTGACGAGAGCCAATGGCTGATGCGGGCTCGCCCATTCTCCTAGTTGTATGTTGTGGTGGGCAGAAGCAAAATGTGACTGACACTTGAACAAGCCTATGGAAGAGCAGTGACTGAAAGCCCCTGTATCTATATGCATATATGTAAGCATTTGTCATGGTTATCTTTGGAAAACAAGAGGCTGGCAAACATGTAAAGCTGTCTCTAGGCCAGACCTAAAGAAATGCAGCTTTTAGCATATGTGCTAATCAGCTGCCTACTAAAGTGTAGGAGTTCGGGGCAGCCATCAAACAAACATATGGAAGTTTCTTATTTGGAGTGGCCACCGACGTTCACAATCATCCTAAGACTTATATTCAAAATATATGCACCAGCTATGTCTAAAGCTCTGCATGTCTCCCTCAAGTTAGAACTGATGTGTTCCATTGGTAACATATACTACATTCTCAAAGCACACTGTGTGGGACTGAATCTAGTTCCTCCCCCATCGGTGGCCATTACTCATGCTGGGGAGGTTAACTTCTTTCCCAACTTGGAGCTGCAAAGTGGGGCAATGTTGCTGGAACAATTTTCAGAGTGGAGGTACGGCCATCAATGTTACATCACTGAAGTCAAAGGGATTGTGAAAAATCCAAGTGTTACACAAATAAAAAGTGTACCAAATTAGCCATGCCCATTTAGTAGGAGTGTGGTAAGGGAGTAGTATGTAGCTGGTAGTGCATTTTGGAGCACACCGTCGCAAATATATCACTCAAGCATGGTGTGGTAGTGCACTATCATTTATAAACATCACATTCTCCATGGAAAGGACCCCTACATTTTTACAGACATACACTTTTAGTGATAAAACTACATGGCACACAATTGATGTGTGGAAAACGGGTTTCACCAATATAGCACCCTCATGGGTGACAAGCAGCGCTCTACAAATCAACCTTACATTACATTACATTTAACATTTGTGCATCATCAAGTGTCTAAATTTGTTTTAATCCTATGAAAATCTTTGTTTCCTCACACTTCAAAATTAAAAATGCGCTTTTATATGCTTTCGTGCCACTGATATTTTTTAAACTATTTCTACAGTGCATTTAGAGGTATTTAAATGTTGTTGTGTGTTAGAAAAATGATGTCCTTGTACACCAGCAAGATTATTTACACTTTACAAAATTTACTTTACAAGATTATTTTCACTTTACAAAATCCTCTCACTTTGCAGTCAGAGAAAGAAAGGTAAACATCAGTCTCTGTGTTAAAAGCAATTTATCAGAAGACACATCTTTGAACACACTGCAAATGTGACAGGACAAAAAAACAAAATTTAAAGGTATCCTTAGTGCTTATTCACCTTCTGAACTCCAGCAAGGTTATTTTGGGGGTGCTGTGGCACCCCCTGCACTCCTCTTCCAGCATCTACGGAGTGGAGAGAGGGCTATGACTCACACAGTCAGAAAGTTGAACTTTTTGTGGTGTTGTGAAGGGCTTGCACCTCAGCACCATTAACAAATAATGAAGTTGCAACGCTGCACCTTGGAGCAGGTTTACTTTTAAGCTGGGTGAACAGGCAGTAAATGGAAGAAGTGGGTCACAGAATTCAGAATAAAAACTCCAACTCCTGTGTGTTTAATATATACCCCCATAAACCATGGGGCCTATTTACAAGCCCCTAACGCCACCCCACCATCACTTTTCTCGATGTTGTGGTAGCGATAAGGGCTTCGGCTTATTAACAAGACGGCGTTAAGCCACTTAATGCGGCTTAACGCCAGCTTGTGAATAAGGCACCCTTTCACGCTATACTTAGCATGAAAGGGACGGGCAATGGGTGTTGCAGTGGGCGTTTCACCGCAACACCCATTGATTTTGACGCTGCCCCATATTTACAAGGGTGGTGTAAATATGGGGCAGCGCCAAATTTAAGACCAAGGAAAACCTAGTCTTACCCTGGCGCAACGAGGAGAAATGCTTAATTTCTCCTCGATTTTGCTGTTTCCATGTGTGCTGCATTGGGCCTCATACATAGAAACAGCAACACGTCATTGATTGTTTATGTGCAGGAAGGTGTGCCTTCCTGCACATAAACAATCATTAAAAAAAATGACGCTTTCCAACTTCTATGTGTACTGCATTAAGCAGCACAAATAGAAGTTTCAAAACGCCATTTCAGATTGTTTATGTGCAGAAATGGACACCTTCCTGCACATAAACAATCATTCCCCTCAATGCAGGCACCCTTGCACTATTGTGCAAGGGTGCCTGCATTGGCACTAGGCAGCTAAATTAGCGCCCGCGCAGGGGGAAATGCCCGGCTGCACCGTATTCTTGTAAATACGGTGCAGCCCTGCTTTCAGAAGTGGCGGAGCGAGGCGTTAAGCCAAGGAGGCTAACGCCGCGCTCCACCACTTCCTTGTAAATATGCCCCTATGTTTTTTGAAGAGCTGCTCTTCAGCTTCTCTCTTTCTGCTTTGGGGAAGTGTGAAGGGGAACCCTGGAAAAAGGGGTGGGCCACGACCAAAACGTTTATCTTTTTGAGGCCCATGCGGCAATACTTCTTTATTTTAATGTTTTTTACCAGGGAGCGCCTCTTCTCTCTTTTTAATTTCCTCTCCTTCATCTGCAGCGGTGTTTAATGTTATGTTATGTTATATTGACTTGCATAACACATTAACCACCCGAGAGGGTATCAAGGCACTTAGAGATGACGAGGATCGGGTATCTTGCGCATTACTTATAGTACGTAGTATTGTACCTTTATGTAAAAGTACTTGCCTTTTTCAAAAGAGAAGAATTGGGCTGCACAATCATCTTATTGCACTGCTGGGTGTGGTGTAGAGTGCTGAGCCTATATGTGCCCACGACAGGTAATTGGGTCGGATCGTCCTTTGGGGGGATTCTTGGCTCCATACCTACATACACTCTAGGAACACTCAGAGTAGAGTTTGCATAGTAGGAGTACACCTAATTGCTGCCTTGTTTATATGCCTGCATATATACACGATTTTAGCACCATGGAAGAGCTGTATCTACTATTCACTCTTTTGGTGCTTGTAATCACTTTCATCTGCTTCTGTCTACTGATTATCGCAGCACATGTGTTCTATACAAGAATAACGTTGGTTCAATAAATATATTGAAAACGGCCCACTGTGTATTCTGTATATTTCTCTGAGCACAAGTAAGCACGAGTGACTGAGCAAAAGGTTCTGTACAGTTTCCACGATTCCTGAGGAATCAGGGTTGGCATGTTCAGTGGTTGCCAGAAACCATTCGCTCCCTGGTAGGTTAGGGGGGCTTACAGTGCCACTGTGAGCTAGCTAGTCTCTAGGCCAACATGTCCTGTGGGGGTGCCCGGAATCAGTCTGGGCACCTCACCCAAAGTTTATGTTGTCCAACAAATGTGCAGGTCCTACAGGTTAGTGGGATATACATGAGAGTGGTTGACACACAGTTTTTAGTTCTCATAATGAACAATCATACAATGCATAACAAAGCTAGGAATGCTCAAGGGTTCTACGCTACCTCTGCCACATCTAGGTAAAATTTGAATTTCACTTTTCAATTTCTTCTGCCAGAGTGAATTTCACGTTTTTTTTAGAAATATGTAGCTACTATTTTTCTATTCTAGTCTTCTGAATGATTAAGACCCACACCATGCCCCAAGAGAGTGAAGCATGTGTCAACTATTGTCAAAAATTTTAAATGGATCATAAATCGGAATAATAAAATTGAACTGCAATAAAGATGGCTCATCTGAACAATTGGGAACTCCCCTATGCAATGAGTGTTTTTAGTTTAAACAAAAGCAATACTTGTAAATTGAAATTTTTATCTCAAGGAATATTGATGCCAAATTCCATCACATGAAACTGGTTCACAGAAATTAGTAGTGGGACCATGGCACTACCAAGGGAAAGCATGAGTATTTCCATGAGATAAATCCACAAAAAGTGATTTAGGCTGAGAAAGAAGAGCATACATGGACCCAAAAGACCCTCAAACTCTTGAAGTGCAAATCAATGGCAGTTTTTGATGTACTGTCATTTTTCTAAAATCACGCAGGCAGTATAGGTGACATCACACAACAGTATAGGTGACAACACACAACAGTATAGGTGACAACACACAATATTTAGCCTTCAAATTACATTACAGGAATTGAAATCAGATGTTGGCACCAGTGACGCCGGTGCCTTCACGAGTGTGGTGGAGGAGCGCCCTTTCACATGGGGGAGTGTGAGCAGTGCCAGCACAGGCTTTCTCTAACTTTAGTTGGTGTGTTTAGTTTACTGCCACAAAATGTACTGCAGTTTATCCCCCTGTTGTCTTTCTAATGGCACAACATTTTCAATTGATGCTGCCATATCCTGGGTGGTCTGTTTGGTGGATTCCCCTGGCAATACAGAATCCTCAGTAAGCACCCACCCTGGTGAAAAATTCCAGTTGACCAGTTACAAATGGTTTCCAGTAGATCCAATTACAGCACATGGCTTTATGGATATTGGTCTACACATGCTCAGTGGATAAATAAAAGGAAAATCTACTGCTTAAATGAAAGAACCATCTGGAGCCCAAACACTTAAGACACCTACATGACAGACAAAAGTCAGTACAAAGGCAGGAGAATTACTTTTTTTCTTTTGCTTTTAGTACTCCACGGAAGTACGTGTATTCTCTTGCTCTCTCCTGCCCTCCTCCCACATGTTACCACCTGGGCCTCATGCTTCTAGTGTCTGCAACAAATGAAGGGTGAGAGAAGTACACGAGAGGGACAGCTGGAAAACACATGCACTTTCATGTAGTGCTTAACCACAAAGAAAAAATCAGTAGTGATAGTAGTAGTAGTACAAAGCTTATTGTAATAATCAACAATAACCAGTAAGTGCTGGATTAACCACTAACGCTGTGTTGTGAAGCAGTGTGTGGTCTGGCATAAAGCACTTGAACGTCTCGTCAGGGGTGCAAAGCCCTATATAAATGCAATTACAATACAATACAATACAATGCAATGAAAGGTAAGAGAAAAATTACAAAGAGAAGGAGGTGTAGGAGCAATGATAATGAAATAAGCATGGCAGAAATGGATGAAGAAAGGAAAGATTCAATGCGATTAGCATGAAAAATCACTTGGGGAAACCAAGTTTTGAGATAAAAGACTCACCAAGTTGGTTGGAATAGTCAATTCAGTGAATGCCACTCATTTTAAAATGCATATCAATGCGGGATAATAAGGGTTGGAAGCATCTACCCATACTTTGCCTTTTGTTACCCCTGGCACTCCCATTGATACCCTGGTCTCCAAGTACAGGGGTAGGAACAGAAAGTGAACAGGTTCTAAGGTCACAGGGCCATATTTACGAGTTTAGTGGTGCAGGGCAGCACAGCAAGTCTGCCCTGCGTCACAGGGAACAGGCAGGAATGCGCAGTATTTATCCAATATGGCACATTCCTGTCCTTTTCCCTTGTGCCGTTTTAGTACCAGGGTCCAAGGGTGCCCATGTTGTAGGCATGATTGTTTGTGTGCAGAAAGGGGCACCTTCCTGCACAAAAACAATCCTGAGAGTTTTTTTCCTCTTTCTATGTGCGCTGCAGCACACATAGAAAGAGGCAAAAACAAGAGGAAATAAAGATATTTCTCCTCGTTACGCCTCCTGGGGAGGCGTATCTTTTTGGCGCATATCCAGGTTTAAAAGGTCTTGTAAATCTGTGAATGCGTAAAAAACCATGGGAGTTGCATGGGAACACCCACACAATGTCCATGAAATGCATACTCAGGGCAGAATAATGCAACACAGCTATTTGTGCTTAGTTGCGTTACTCCATATTTTTGGAGCCACGCAAAGTGGCTTTGAGTGGCTTCAAAAATATGAATTAAGAGTGACGCAAACCATCCATCTTTCCCTCCGTTTTAATAGGTGTTCAGGTAAATTATTTACTATTTTCCAATATATTAAAGATACTGCCTTTTCAGAAAGGAGCTCTGAGAGAAACCAGTCTTCTAGTGGGAAATAGTCTTCTACCTTTCAGCCGTTTAGGTTATGGGTCACTAGGGCGTGTTTACCTGTAAATATCTGTATTTTACAGTGTCAGCTAATTCGCATTCCATTTTAAGATCATCAAAGGCGATTAGTCCGTTATCATCCCAAATGTCTTCCAACTTGCTTATTCTTTTGAGGTCCCATTTTCAGGAAACTGGTAACTTCTTGACCTCTCTCAGTAAATCACTGTCCCATAGTGGTGTCTTCTTCGTTTAACTCTTCCCCATCCCAAGTGTTGAGAGGCCTTGTTTCATGTTTAGCTACTAAGACTCAGATTTACTATCATTTCAAATCATTTTGGGTGGCTTTGTGTGGTTTAATAAACAAAAAGTAACGAAAGTTGCGTTACTTTGCATCGGTTAGGCATTAAATGGGTGGAGCATGGGCATTCCCATTCATCGACCCGTGTATTTTGATGCAAACCTAGATTTACATTGTAAACCTCAGTTTGCGCCAAAATGGTACACCTACCCAACAGAGGCGTAATGAGGAGAAATATCTTTGTTTCGCCTCGTTACTTCCTTTTTCTATGTATGCTGCATTCTGCAGCACACATCCAAAGAGGAATATGTCTTGCAGTATTGTTTTGTGCAGGAAAGTCTCCCTACCTGTATAAAAACAATCCTGCCCATAATGCAGGCACCCTTGCACTATGGTGAAAGAGTGCCTGCGTTGGTGCTAGGCAGCATACAGTGAGCCAGAGCAAGGATAGAGTGGAAATGCTCCATATCTTTGTAAATATGGGGCATTTCTGCTCTCTTATTTTCGTGCAGCACAGGCCAGAAGTTTCCTTGCTGCGCTAATAATAGTTAATGTGCCTTAGAGTGGGTTTGTGAAATACAGTGTTTCCCCGTATTCCCCCGGCGGGGTAGCCGCCAGGCTCTGTTGCATATCTCTCCACCTTTAGGAAGATTTTTCTTGTGAGGTAAAAGCACACTCATTGACTACCACTAATTGAGAAGCCCAATAGTACTTTTGCACATCTGGATGATCAATGCTCCTATCGAACCCGCTCTGACTACTTTTGAGGAACTAAATCCACAATGTTTTATGAACAATTGAATCTCTATCTCAAGTTTCCTAAAGATTTCATCTGGAATAATGAGGGGCATATGTACAAGGAGTTAACGCCGCCGTAGCGTCAATTTTTTGACGTTACGGCTGCTTTTTTTTATCGCCTTATTTACAAGTTGCCACTATCCTTGGTTAGCGGCAGTTTTCTGGCGAAAACATGAATTTTTAAGATCGCCACTTCTGCTAGCGGGAGTTAACGAAAATGAGATGCAAGGTAGGCGTTCCCGTGTAAAATCTGCCGCTAACCCCACTTCGCGATATTTACAAGGAATTCCTTGTATGGTGCAAAACCAAAAAAATGCCTCTAACTGTAGTTAGAGGCAGTTTTTTAAGACCAGAAAATAGCTGGTCTTAAAAATGGTGCAAACACTTGGGGCCTCATTTCAGAAGGTTTTGAGGCTGGACAGCGCTGCAAGGAATGTTGCTGCGCTGCCCTGAGACACAACTACAGGGCAGGAATGCGCACCATCAATAAGATAGGGCGCATTCCTGGGCTTTATTTATTAAAAGTGTTGCATCGCTGCGACAAAACAGCGTTGCAACACTTTTCACTACGCACTTCTTGCGACAGCATGGATGCGCTGTATTTACTGTACAGCGCTCCATGTCTCAGTTAATGACAGATACGTCTGGAATCCTGATGTATCTGTCAGGGCAAAAGTCACACATTGCTGCAGTTGTGGCACAAGTATGACGCAACTCCAGCAATGCATGGGGCCAGCCTATCCCTGTGGCAGTGCGTCACCCTTACGCCTGCCATGAGGCAGGCGTAAGGTACTGACGCAGTGGCGTCCTACAATTGTTGCACTGAAATCTGATGGATTTCACTGCGCCACTCCTATGAGGCTTTGTTTCAGTGAACGCCCACCCTGCATACATCATACCTGATGCAGGTATAATGTGGCACAGGGCTTCACAAGGTCATGCATATGCCTAGATGCGTCACTTTGCAAATACGGCGCAACGTGGTGCAATAATCATGCTGCAAGTACATCAAGGAAATGATGCACCGGCGGGGTGAAACTGTCAGCAGGGGCTCATGAATAAGCCCCCCTGTCTTTTTCCCCTAAGTTGGCGCACAATAGCTGCCATGCGCCAACGCAGCCACCCTTGCGCCAGGGTGCATGGCTGACTGTGTTGCGGAGTTGCGGAGAGTCCTGTGGTGAGGCTGTAGTTGAAGTTCCCCCTGGTGGAGAAGACGGGCTCGAACGTGTGTCAGGCTATGTGGGTTGCTGCGGTGACTAGCGTGAAGTCCTCCTGAGGCTTGAGCCGGGAGTGACCCTCTTAAATTGGTGCTAAAACTGCTTATTGTAATTGCTATTTGCACATGCTTTTTATCTTGTTGAAATAGAATTTTATTGCCTGTTTGCACAGTTAACTTTAGCACTCTATCTCCCGGGGTCCGCATTCTGCTCAGCGGGACCGCCATTTTGGGAGAAAGTTTGGTCAGCGGGCTAGTCTTTTTGCCCCTGACTATTTAAATGGAGAGGCTGGCGCAAGCGCGCAGCGGACGCGTGCAGCGGGAGTGCCGCTGGCACGCCAAAGACAAGCCCGTCTGTGCCCATCCGCGCACGGTCAGCGCACAGCGTCAGCACCCCTGCCCGTTTAGGAGCAGGTAAGCCTAAACTACTACAATACTCAGGTAATGCTCTGCGTAGCCTGAACGTTATTGGTAGAGACATGTTGTAATCTTTCAAAGTGTGCTGGCCTGTTCTATCTCCATGGTGATGGCTCGCGTGAGGAGTCGTTACCGGAGAACCGACAGGCTGGCAGCAGGAGTTGGTGGCTTTACTGAATTACTAATAAAAGACGTGAAAAACTTACCGGTGTTCGTCTTTTCAACACTGGCGACGAGGGAAACTTGCGGGGGACAAGCCCGCCACCAACTCTCCCCAATATCCTGAACCCACGGACACAGACTGCATCTCTTCGCATGCCGGAGCGAGACCTTCAAAGTGGTGATTACCTTCAACCTCCAGCAATCTTCCTCCTCTTGCCCCGGATTTTCTGAGACGCTCGGATTGAGTTTTGGGCAATTTTGACCACTTTGCCAACTCTCCTTGGGCAGTTGCTACACCTCGTGACGCCACAGCTGACGTACTTGCCCATGCGCACGAGTGCCCCCACTGTCTCATCCACGTCACGCTACATTGCGCTACGTGCGTGCGTGCCGCCATATTGTTTTTTTTTTTTTTGGTTTCCTTGACAACCTGTCACGAAGCTTTACACGGAAGATTTTAACACAGTTATCGTCTCTCTCTGATACCCAGGTACAGATTAAACCGTTTTGGAGTTCTTTGTTTAACTGCCATAAGCTGTCTATGCCTGCGTTTACTTGCTTTATTTGCTTTTACTCCTTGATTACCTTTTAGACATTAACTAGTTGTTCTCACTGTTCTGCCATAACAAATCCATACCTGCTTACAACATTGACCAATTATCGTGACATTAGTGACTTTATTTTGAAACTGGTTTTCCTTGCTTGAGACTAACATTTAAACCTTACGCCTACCATGACTGCCACTACTATGAGCCAACCACCTCCATTCCTTTGCGATAAAGGCGAACCTCTCCTGCCATGGAAAAGATGGAAACTCTTATTCGACTCTTATTTAGTCGCAATTGGTGGAGAAAAATTTTCTGCTCATAGAAAACAAGCAATTTTGCTTCACAACTTGGGAATAGAGGGACGGAATATTTATGAAAGCATTGACTTAATTCCAGTGGGTGAAGGCGATGGCGAACCTTCAGATGTATTTGACATGTCCATGAAAATGTTAGAGTTGTATTTTGGACCGCGTATCAATGTAGTTTTAGAGAGGCACAAGTTCTTCATGAGGGTCCAAGAACACAATGAAAAGGTTGGCAACTACATAGCTTCCTTAAAAACACTTGCACGCACCTGTGAGTTTGGTGATCTCACTGACTCGTTGATACGAGATCAACTGGTCAGGTGCACAAACAGTCCCAGGGTGCAAGAAAAACTCCTTTCCAAAAATCCGTCTCTAAAAGAAGCCATAGCCATCGTAGAGGGGATGGAAAATACCTCTGGCTGGGTGAAAGAAATGAAGGCCCACAACACATCCGCTGACGAAGTTCTTACGCCCAGTTCTATTCATGAAGTGACCCAGAAGGAGACATCTTCCACTCAATCTAAAGAGTTCGTTGACAATGTCTCCAAAGTGGTCAGAGGATTTAAACCTAAAACCTCCACAGACTTTTCTAAGTTGAAGTGTTACAGGTGTGGGAGTAACAACCACTCTTCCAACTACCCTCAGTGCTATGCCAGGAATACCACGTGTCACAAGTGCGGGATCAAAGGCCATTATGCTAGACTATGCAAAACTGGTGGGAGAGTACGCACAGTGGATGGTGCGCATGAGAATATTGAAACAAATGTTTTCTCCAAAACAACCATGTTAAGTGTAAGAGGTGATGGGGTGGTGGATGCTGACCTCGTCAAGATGCCAGAATGCGAAGTTGTGATTGGAGACGAGTTGTTTGTGGTTTTAGCTGACTCTGGTTCTCCTTTCACCATGTTAGACAGTGAACTTTGGGACAAGACATTTCATGATTTACAACTGGTTGCACCAGACATTAACCCTGTTAGTTATGGTGGCTCACACATTGATGTGATAGGTTATGCCATCATGAAGATTCACTTCAAAGGAAGGGACACCATTGGAAAGATCTATGTCGCCAAGCGTGGTGACAACCTCCTTGGTTGGAGACATCAGAGAGACTTGGGAATAATTCTTAATCCCAATGCTCGCTGTCCTTCAGAACAAGTCATGCTGATTGACCATAGTATGTCTTCTAATAAGTATTTTGAGGAATTTCCTCAAGTTTTCTCTGACAATTTGGGTTTACTCAAGGACTTTGAGCACCGCATTGTACTTAAGCAGAAAGCTGTACCAGTGGTACACAAGGTTAGGAAAGTCCCTAACATGATGTTGGAACCCCTAAAGAGTGAACTTAATAGACTGGTCACTCAAGGTGTAATAGAGGAAATTGAATCCTCTGAATGGTTGGCCCCAGTGATTTTAGCCCCCAAGGATGGTGGGAGGAGTATTAGGATGTGTGTTGACTTGAGAAGCCTAAATAGGTGGATTTGGGTGGATCGTCAACCACTTCCTAATATCTCGGAATCGATCAACATGCTTGGTGGTGCAAGGGTCTTTAGCGTGTTACATTTATCCTCGGCCTACCACCAAGTCCCCCTTCATCCTGACTCCAAACATTTGACGTCGTTTGTGACACCACTGGGGGCTTTCCGTTTCATCAGGATGCCGTTTGGGTTAGCCTCGGCGGCTGCCTGCTTTCAGCGCATTATGAAGATGGTTCTGAAAGATGTCCCCAACATCATGTTTTTTCAGGATGATATTTTAGTGTATGGCAAGAATGATTCTGAACATGACACAATTTTGAGGCTCACACTACAAAGACTAGCTGACAAGGGGTTAACAGTGAATCGTTTGAAATGTAAGATTAATGTATCTTCTGTCACATATTTGGGACATGTTATATCTGGGGAAGGTATCCAGCCAAAGCTAGATTTGGCCAAAAGCATTGTTGATGCCCCTGCGCCAGCTGACAAGGAGCAGGTGAGGTCTTTTCTTGGCCTCGCTGAGTTTTATTCTAAGTTTATCCAAGGTTTCGCCTCCACTGTTGAACCCATCAGAATACTTCTTAGGAAGTGAGCACATTTTGATTGGTCGGCTGATTGTGCAGCGGCTTTTAGTTCCATAAAACAGGCAATAGGGAAGATGCCAACTCTTGGTCATTTTGACTCCAAGAAGAAAACTTTCCTAACTACAGATGCCAGCTTGTGTGGTCTTGGGGCTGTACTCTCTCAGGTTGATTGTGGGGAAGAGAAAGTTGTTGCGTTCGCTTCTAGGGCATTGAGGAAGCCTGAACAACAGTATTCATGTATTGAGAGGGAAGCTCTGGCCATAGTGTGGGCTGTAAAGCACTTTAAGTTTTACCTGTGGGGCATCCCCTTCCTGGTTAGATCTGAACATCGCCCTTTGGTTCATGTGTTTTCCTGCATGGAGAGCGAAAGACTTACCCCAAGGCTGAAGCGTTGGAGTGAGGGTTTAGAGGAATACAATTTTCGTGTGGAATATCTCCCTGGTACTGCTAACAAAGTGGCAGATTGTCTTTCTAGGTTACCTATCGAATGTCCTGGAAATGCCCTTGACTCGGACACGGTTAATGTTAACTGGGTCAAGGAGTCTGCCATTCAAGAGAGTGAGTGGGAAAGTTGTTTGAAAGCAGATCCTTTGTTACCTGCAGTGACACATTTTGTAGTTGAGGGATGGCCAGACAATAAGAGAATAGATTCTGAGTTGCTCCTTTTTGGTCCATCAGGAATGAGCTCACCCTTTGCCAGGGCCAACTCATGCGTGGAGAGAGAGTGATTCCACCTGAGGATCTCAAACCTAAGCTCATAAACCTAGCTCACGAAGGACATTTAGGAAGAAGCCTCACGAAGTCTCGCCTCCGGGAGAGGTATTGGTGGCCAAAGATGGATAGTCAGGTGGAAAAGGTGGTCAGTGAGTGTTATGAGTGCGCTTCCTGTGATAAGTCCCGTATTGTCAACACCCCTCCGCTGTCTCCGGTTGAAGTTCCGCAGGAACCTTGGGTCAAGTTGGGGTTGGATCTCATGGGCCCTTTTGAGCTTTTGAATCCTGCAGACAGATTTGTGATTCTTTTGGTGGATTATTCGTCCAAATGGGTCTCCACCAGATGTGTAAGTTCAATCAGCACAAGGGTGGTTATTGATTTTCTCAAAGATGAATTCAGCTAGCGAGGGATTCCCAAGTTCCTCATCACAGATAATGGGCTGCAATTTGTTTCTCAAGAAATGAATGAGTTTTTAAGGGACTATGGAATTGTTCATCAGAGAACTGCCCTTTATGCTCCGCAGGCCAACGGTCTTGCGGAGCGCATGAACAGAGTGGTCAAAGCATGCGTGCAAAGGGCAATTGAATTGAGAGTTCCTCTTAAGAGTGTCTTAAGAGACACATGGTGGGCTCATCGCACTGCCCTCAATGTGGTTCTGCGGAAGACCCCGTTTCAAATGTTGCGTGGGAGGGTTGCGCTGTCCAAACTCAATCCTGGGTGGCTGCCTCTTATTGAGGGTCCTGTGTTGTGTGGGGAGGAGTTGAGTGGTAGAATTGAGTCCTACCAAAGTAAGTACAAACAAAGGTTTGATTCCAAAAATCAACCAAGGTCACATCATGGAAGGTGGGTGAGTGGGTGTTTATCAAAAGACCACGCTGGCACAAGAAGGGTGCCACAGACTTTATGGGACCATTTGCCATCACTGCTGTTTATAAGAATGTGGTTACTGTACATAATGGTGGTAAGTGGAGCATGTCTCGTTTAGTGAAGTTCCAGGGTGACAAGTCCATGTTTCCTTCTTGCCCTGATATTTCACCTGCTTCAAACTTACCCACCAATTGTGGTTCTTCACCTCATTTTCCTAGATCTCGCCGACTTCCCAAAAGGTATGATGACTACGAGATGTATTGAGTTTTCTTTTGCTTTGTTCCTTGTTTATTCTGGTCCATTGCATATGATGTTCGTTCTTCAGTATAATTGTTACTATTTTTAGTGCTGTATTTGGAATGGGTGTTTTCTTCTCCTTTTCCTTTCTTTTTCTTTTCTCTTTTCTTTCTCTCTGTTGTCTCCACTGTAAAGGGGATGTGTTGTAATCTTTCAAAGTGTGCTGGCCTGTTCTATCTCCATGGTGATGGCTCGCGTGAGGAGTCGTTACCGGAGAACCGACAGGCTGGCAGCAGGAGTTGGTGGCTTTACTGAATTACTAATAAAAGACATGAAAAACTTACCGGTGTTCGTCTTTTCAACACGACACTAGGTGCTTATGCATCTCTCCAGCATTAGACCAACTCACGCTCAAGTGACGTGCCCTTGCTGCAATACGAAGCTACCAGAATTAGTTTTCGGGTCGATTGAACCTTGCGACAAGCACAGCAAGGATAGCGAAGGTTGTTTACATAAACAGGGGTTTAAGTGTATTTTGCTAAATGCAAGATCATTGGTGAAACATAGTGTTGAGTGTGCTACTCTGATTGAGGTCGAAAAAATAAACGTGGCGTTTATTACCGAAACATGGACAGACGAAGCTTCGGGTCCTGATTTGGCGAAAGCCACGCCCCCCGGTTACGCCTGTTATACTTTGAATAGGCCAAATAAGAAAGGAGGGGGTTTAGCGGTTATCTATTGCAACTCAATCACTGCGTCCTTCAATATAGCGTCAAATGCAGAATGCGAAGCATTGGATTTTTGCCTCTATCTCTCTCACCACTACACCTTTAGGGGTACCCTCCTCTACAGGCCGCCCGGCCCTAGAAGCCTTTTTCTAACATCATTGGGAAGTCTGCTAGAAAATGGGCTTTGTGCCAGTACTTATACTATTTTGGGAGATTTTAACTTCCATCTGGAAGCGCATTTTAATCCAGATACGGCAAATCTGATAGACTTGATGAATAATGCCGACCTAAAGTAGCTTGTCATTGGTGCCGCTCATTCGGCAGGACATACGTTGGACGGCATATTTTCCAACAATTCACAGTTGCTGTTTACGGGTCTACTTCCCATAGTTTGGTCAGACCACAAGGCAGTTCTATTTGAAATAGCCATGTCTGATAGCCACGCTGCTAAGAAAGCAGCCAAAAAACATAGGGAGTTTAGAGCATGGAACAAGGTGGAAGCTGAGGAATTAAATGAATTGCTGTCCTCCACGTCTTACAAACTACCCACAGACTTAGATGAGGCCACTACTATGTATACTAACTGGTTGGAGGTTGCTGGTAATAAGCTAGCCCCAAAAAAGTCCTCTTTCCCAATAGGGCACGACCCTCTGCTCCTTGGTACTCCCAGGAACTCAAAGACCAAAAA
Source organism: Calotriton arnoldi (assembly GCA_963921515.1). Classification (NCBI taxonomy): domain Eukaryota; kingdom Metazoa; phylum Chordata; class Amphibia; order Caudata; family Salamandridae; genus Calotriton; species Calotriton arnoldi. Next base: position 3,129,238 of record CAWUFW010000309.1, on the reverse strand, counting down.
CGGATGTGTAAACGTCTGGAGAGGAATTGGAGGAAGGAGTATAACGAACGGGAAAAGAATGATTACAAACAAAGTCTTTTTCGGTATAAACAGTTACTTTTAAAGACAAAACAAGAGTTCTTTGCTAAGCGAATTAATTCCACAAAAAACTCGGCTAAAGAACTGTTTAAAACAGTAGCTAACTTGGCACACCCATGTTCTCCTACTATTCCGGCTAGTCAGGAGTTATGAGAAGAAATAGCCAAGTTTTTCTTTGATAAAGTTGAGGCTATCTATTCCACATTTTCAGATTCAACAACTGATAGGAAAATGGACCAAATAGTAGGTCACAAATCAGTTATAAGCCCTCGTGTTACGTTTGATGAATTTGCGCCGTTGTCATCTATGGACACACTTAAGCTTTTAATGACGGCTAAATCTGGCTCCCCTTACAATCCGTGCCCAGTGTTGATATTACAATTGGCCCCGGAACCTATTACCATAGCACTGACCTCTCTTATGAATGCAATGTTTGCCGAGGGATACTTTCCTAAAGCTTGGAAAAGTGCATCAATATTGCCCTTGCTCAAGAAGCCGAGTTTGGACCCTAGGGATCCAAACAGCTTTAGACCTATTTCACGTCTCCGTCTTCCAGCTAAACTTGTAGAAAAAAATATAAATGTACAACTTAGTTCGTTCCTACAAAAAACTCAAGTGCTGGACCCCACTCAATATGGGTTTAGAGAGGGGCTCAGCACGGAATCCGCTCTCCTAAAATCTACGGAAGAGATTAGGGCAGTCCTAGATCTTGGAGGCAAAGCCGCGATGATTATGCTTGATCTCTCCGCGGCCTTTGATACGGTCCATCACGATGTGTTGATGGTCCGGCTGCGAGAGAGTGGAGTCCAGGGTAAAGCCTGGAAACTGCTTAAATCCTTTCTCTCAAACAGAGTGCAAACTGTTTCACTCGGCGAATTTTGCGCCAAACCGTTCTCATTGCCATGTGGAGTCCCACAGGGATCATCCATGAGCCCTACGCTTTTCAATGTTTATGTGTCGTCTTTGGCTCCCCTGATTGAACCATTTGGCTTTGGCCTGACGTCATATGCTGACGACACTCAAATTGTGGTGTTGCTGTTGCTTGGGAAGGAATTGGGGACAGCTACGCGGCTCCATAATTGCATGACAGCTGTGGGAAATTGGATGGCCAAAAATTGTCTCAAACTCAATTCCGGCAAAACGGAGGTTGTTCTGTTTGGGAATGACCCCAATTTCTGGACCCCAGGATGGTGGCCTGATATGCTGGGTCCTCTTCCTACCCCCATTAGGAAAGTGAAAAATCTGGGAATCTGGATAGATGATAAACTTAATTTTGGGGACCAAGTGAATGCAGTCGCCTCAGCTACATCGTTTGTCCTTAGATCCTGTAAGAAAATAATGCCGTTCCTGCCAAAGGACAGTCAACAAACGTTTATTACCGCACTTACCATGTCCAGGTTGGACTATTGTAATAGCCTCTACCTTAACATTCAGGAAAGGTTTATGTACAGACTCCAACTCCTACAGAACTCTGCTGCCATATTGCTCAATGGCATACCTAAATTTGCCTCAGTTTCTAGGGAGATTAGAAAGCTTCCTTGGCTACCTGTCAAGAAGCATGTACAGTTTAAATCATTATGCATTGTTCATAAAGCCCTACATGGTGTGGATCCGGACCACCTGAAGCGGCAATTCTAATGGTATGTTCCAAAAAGATTACTTTGTTCTTCAGAAGCAAAACTGGTGACTGTTCCCTCGATAAAAAAAGCTTGTTGGGGTGGTAGAAGTTTTGTGGTCTGTGCAGCGAAGGCATGGAACGGTCTGCCTATCCATCTCAGAAGTATGACAAATCTATTGGCATTCAGGAAGGCCTTAAAAACGTGGCTTTTTAATGTCTAACTCTGGCTCTACCTGTTTACGCTTCAGTAGGAGGACTTTTTTAACTAGCGCCAGGACACCTTCGGGTAACAGTAGTAGTAGTAAGTGTTTTTAACATTAACATTAACTAGCTGCTTGAGTCCGATGTTGGCGAGGTTCCCCAGGAGGGGGGTGGTGTTCTGGTCACTGGGGTTGTCCAGGTGGAACTTGAGGTCTCCGAGTAGGATGTAGTCGGTGGATGGGAGAACCTGGGGTGCGATGAGGTCCACAATGGCATCAGTGAATGGGGGTTCATTGCCCGGGGCGCCTGTAGTTGAGGGTGTCGGGGAGGGTGGTGTTGGGGTTGGTCCGGATCTGGAAGTGGAGGTTTTCCATGGTCACCGTCGGGTCATTAGAGTGCGTGTTCAGTCGGAGTGTGCCTTTTCCAGACAATGGCAATGCCTCCTCCTGGCCGCTCGTGGTGGTCCGTGCTAGTGAATTTGTAGCCGTTGTGGATGGTGATGGCGATGTCCGGTACGGAGCAGAGGTTGGTCCAGGTTTCCTTGAAGAAGGCGATGTCTGAAGAGGTGGCGTAGAGGAGGTCCCAGATTTTTGTTGCCTGTTTGTGGAGGGACCGCACGTTGAGGAGGATGCAGTTGAGCCGGTCGGCGGTGCTGTTGTTTGGCTGGGAGGCAGGAGGCGCTGGTGTACTGATGTCGCAGAAGGTGCGTTTGCAGTTTCGACAGCCGCAGGGTGCAAGAGAATTCTACAGTGTTGCTAGATGGCAGGCGGTGTGGCGTCCAGGGTTGATGGCGAGGAGGGTGCTTGCCTCGTAGCGGTGGAGTGTCTGAGAGGAAGGGTCCTTGGAGCTGGGTGCGGTCCAGGGGCGGACGGATGCGGACGGGCTTGCCTTTGGCGCACCAGTGGTACGCCCGCTGCGCATGGCCGCACAGCGGCTGCCATTATGTAGTGCTGTGTGGGGGACTGGACAGCTAGGAGGCGGGAAACGTGGGAAAGGACCCTGGACTGGGCAGGGACGCAGGGGGGGGAGCGGGGATTGTAAATATATATATTTTTTAATTCTTACCTCGAGGCGGGGACCCGCGTCTTCTGTGCTCCTGCTCTCCTGAGTCTGCTTCCAGGAACAGGAAGCAGGCAGCCAGGCTCCTTCCCCTAAGCCAATCAAAATGCTACAATGTGGCATTGTGATTGTTCTTGAGTGCCGTGCCGAGGCATTCAGCCAGGGGCTGTAATGCAGTCTTCATTGCGAACAGGGATGTGCGCATAACTGCTTTGGGCAGCCTGAGAAGGCCGACCAGTCATTGCACACTTGAGTGGGCATACCACTCCGCCCCTGCCCTGCTCCGTGGGTAGTGCAGCCTCACCCACCTTCTCACCCGCAAAGGAAACATAGCATGAGCACATCAGTAAGTTATCACCATGTTATGTTTCCTCTTCTTGCACTGCTTGAAAGCAGTGGGGCGACGCTCTTCCGCCACAGCGGATGAGCCACCACTGGGGGTGCGTCACCCACAGATGCTAGGCATGGGCCTGACTCGACCCCCAGGCCTCCTCCGCTACGCGTCCCACCTTCTCCTCACCTGGGCATTGACACCGTGGCGCAATCCGCTGCACTCTCTCCAAATCTGTGACTCAGCCAGCAGGAGCCTCAGCCAGGCGGGATTTCACAAGCCAGGGTACAGCAGTTGATGCCAAGTCCGCTGGGGAACCTCCGGATGCAGGTGATGCAACAGGGCCCCCTTAGGCATGAATTGCAGTGCTCCTGCCACACAAGTTCGGAGCAGCTCAGGGGCTCACCCTCCACAGTGCCTGGCCAGCGCAACATCCTCCGGCCTGTGATGCAGAGAGGCATGGCCCACCATTGGTTATCTCCTCCGTGCACCCCGGTGTAGTGGTGGTACGTGGTATGCGATGCAGACCTCCCAACGTTAGTGCGCAGGAGCGCCTCTACTGTTCACAGCTCCAAGGGGCACCAGGCGGTCTTCTCACACAGGTCAGCAACGTGTCTCCATGCGACTTGGCAGACTTCACCACCAGGTAAGGGTGATCGCCAATACCTAGGCTATCCTGTTTTTGGTTTAAACCTATAATAACTGATAAAACCCCACCGAAAGGAAAATAGCCCTCACCAGTGTAAACATATAAACACTGAAAAAACACCTTCGCAACCACAAACTAAATGCCATTTAAAGAAAGGTAAAGGTGAGTGAAAGAGTCATTTTTATTTCTTCCTGAAGGGGCAAATACAATGTAACTTTGTTATACAAGGCAGCAGCAAGAAAGACTGGGCTAACATTATTCTGCTTGAGATTAGTTGTTTAGGGATGTCACTAAAATATTGTTTATTCTTCCTTTTGCTTTTTTCAGTTTTGTGGTCTTTGGTTTAAAGATCCAGGGTTTAGAATCATGTTTCAGGTCTTATTTAATTATTTTATAAACTGAAGAGAATCAGAAACTATCAAAATCATATTTGATATTTTTGCTACGTTTGATTCTTTCACTGATAGGTAAAATGGCTGGTTTCATAAGAATCTTTCCCAATATGTGCCATCACATCTACCCATAGACAGAGAATGGGTGAAACCCTTTGATACATCAACCCCCTTTTCTAGTGATTCAGTACTGATAGCAGGTGAATTGCCAAACACCCCAGGCTTTAAACATTCAATGCAAGGTGTAGTGACAGGTATATGTGAAAAGAGTGCTATCACGAAGCATCTGGGATAGTGCTGAAAACATGACACCAGACGTTTGGAAAACATGGAACACAGTGTCACTTGGAATGCTGCTGTAAAAGGTTCTTATCAAGCTCAACAAAGATTGGAGTGATATTGTCTGTATTTGCAATAATTCAGCTACATATATGAAAAAGTTGTGTGATGACCTGTCAAAATCGATACCTGAGCTGAAGTGCTTCCCTGTAAGAGATCCTTGCCACTTGCTGGATGGTATGCTGAAAGCATCTTTACAATATTCAGAGTTAATGAAGAATGCTATTGACTTTGTAGTACATTCTGGTGCACTGTTTCGTTATGCGTGGGAAATAAAAGCAAATATTTCTCATTTTGTGCTTTGTGTGGCATCAAAGAAAGAGTCATCCCAACTGTGTAATTCAGCCGGTGGTTCTCAGTCCTAAAGGCCATGAATGCTATATTATCCGTTTACACATTTTTTGCTTAGTGATGATGCCAAAGGCAAGAAATGTGAGGATCTTTGGTCGCATATTAATAGTGATGTGAAAAAAAGTACACTCTATTGCATTCTTAGATTTTTACAGAAAAAAACATGACTGCTGTAGTGGACATAATCAAAAAACTAGAGTCTGAAAACATCCTTGTCTACCAAGTGTTCAGCGTAATTGGTGTAAATGTGAAACATCACCTTGACAGTAGGCTGGGCGACACTTTTAGTGACTTTGGCATTGCAACATGTTCCATGTTAGAATTCTTGCCACTTAGTAAGCAAAGAAATGTTGAGGAGCAATTCAGGAAATTTTATTTTACAGTGCATGAGAAATGGCTTGCAATGATGTATAGAAATGTCCTTTCACCAACCATGGCATTTGAAGTCAATGAAGCCTCACTGAGGTACTCTGCAGAAGTTCTAGATCCCTTCCGTAAAGGGGAATTTTCTCCGGACTTTGAAAAGTACTGCTTAATTTTTGACCACTTCAATAACTGAGGGCATATGCGCACAGTTCAACGCATATGTTACAGAACCTGTCCCAGAGAATCGCAATCTTCAGGTGCACCAATGTTGCCATGGAAAGCTATGTCAGTGGCCAGAGTTAGCAAATTGTGTACTGGCTGTTTTGGCATTGCCCGTCTCAAGTGCCAACGCTGAAAGGGCCTTTTCATAGATAAACGTTTACATGGGAAGGAACGAGCGAACACACATGACCAAAGACTCACTAAAAAAGTATTGTATGGTGTACTACAATAAGTTTGATTTGTAAAAATGTATTTGGACCTCATATACACTGAACGCACACGTCTATACACATGCACTATCAGTGCAGAAAGCAAGCAATAATAAAAGCAAAACATTCCATAAACACCAGAAAAACACTGTTTCTGTTGTTTTTAATGGCCTGAAAATGTGTTACAACTGATAACCACAGTTTTTTTAAGGTATTGAAAACACTGAAAAAAAACCACCAGAATTTACCAAAAATAGAAACTGAAAACAGGAAAGCCTACCAATACCTCAATTTCTACCACCATGTGCCAGCAACTCCACGGCACCCCGCATCCCACTACGGGGCCTGGACGCAGGCCCAGCGAGGCCTTTGGGCCCCGGGGACTGTCCGCGCTTTCAAGGTTTTGGATGCCATGTTGTTGCAAGGAGCGCACAATGATAAGTGATGCATCACTGGTTTTGCCCAGCGATGCGCCTCTTTTCATGATTATAGCCCTGGATTTCCTCTTCCACTGGGACTCTGGCTGGTCATCCTGGCTGTTGGGGGCCTTGCGGAGTTTGTTGATCTGTGCTGCACTTGGCCCTGGCTGCTCCAATCTGCAAAACCATTGGTTTTGTTTCCTATTTTTCATTGGGGGTGGACTTATAGGCTATTTTTGCCTCTAGAGGCAAAACAACTCATGTTAGGCTGACTAACATGAGTTTTTTGCCCGCAAATTGGCCTTTCGTCAGTTTTTGCCCGCTAACGCCAGAATTTGTATCGCCTTCACGCTAGTGTTAACAGCAGTTTCCACCGCAGCTACCTGGAACTATCGCCATGTAGCAACGTATTGTAAATACATCGCTAACAGGGCGATAGTTTTTGGTGATAGGCCGCGTTAAGAAAACTGCCACTAACTAGCGTTAGCGTTAGTTAGCGGCAGTTCTTGTACATATCCCCCGAGTGTTTTGGAGTACTTTTTAGTAACACTATCATTTTGAACATCACTGCTCAGACTAGGAGGAATAATGACAGCAATTTCCAATATCGCTCATCTTCTTTAAATCTGTAGAACAGTTCATATAGGTTACAACTGAAGAGGTCTTCAGGTTACAACTGAAGACGTTTTCCCTCCCATGTGTTACATATATTCTTGAGTACTGGAAGCCGTCTGTGTTTGTTTATAAGGTGTAGGCTACGGGGTGCACATTTTGTGAGGGGATATAATTGTGATGTCTCCCACTTTACCCAGTAGCCAGAATATCTTCTGAATATTGCAAATATTTGTAGAAACTGGCCTATTGTTAATTTTGAATCTGATACACACAAAAGAATATAATCGACATCTAATGATATTCGTTCGTCCAATGATCTCTCCCATCTCTATCCCCTCACTAGTTGGTCTCGCCGGACACTGCTCGCCAGTGGCTCCAAAGTAAGTGTGACAATCATTGGGGACAGTGGACATCGCTGTCTTACACTCCTTTTGAGTCAAAAGGTTATCCGGTAAGGTACTATTTACTCTAACTATGGCTAAAGTTTTTTATAAAGCAGTATCAGCCATGCTAAATAGTTTGGACTGAATCCCATTCTTTTGAACACCTGAAAAATAAAGGGCCGTTCCAGGGTATCAACAAGCTTTGGCAGGGTGCAATGAGAGAACTACTGCTGGCTTGTGTACGTTCACTGTATATTTCACACATCCATATAACTGGTGTAGATTGAGCCTCATACTCCTGTTAGGCATGAAACCTCATTGATCAGGGTGTTCTAATCACCCAATTATCTTTTTTCATCTGGAAACCAATACTTTTGCTAAGATTTTGGTTTCGGCATTCAATAGTGATACTGGCCTGTAGGAGGCACATTTGTTCGAGGGGTTCCAGGTTTATGTACTATGACAATTGTTGCAGTGTGGAGACCACACGGTAGAATTACCTCTGTTTTTCTGTCTGAAGAAAATAAGTGAATCGCTTGCTTGCTAAGCCTTTAAGAAGTTCTATTGCGAGACCATTTGCACTGAATGCCTAATCTGATTGAAGCTCCTTTAATGCTTCTAGCACTTCCTCTTCCTTTATTGCCATATCTAGGTCCCTCCTGTCATCCACAGATAATATAAGAAGTTCTATATTTTCCAGGAGAGCATGAAGTTCTCCCTCTCGCTTGCCAACAGGTGATGTGCATAAGGATTGGTAACATTTTACAAATGCTTCCACAACTCTCAGGTTATTTTGGATACTGGTGCTTCTGATAGTTCATGTACCCAATTATTACTTTGTTCTCTCTTCTCACACCAGGCTAGTAATTTGCATGTATTGTTCTCTACTTCTTAATGTGCTTTAATTTTTGACAAATAGCCCAATTTCTCATCTTCAGTTTGTACATATTTCCTTCTATCTTAAGGATGTCTATCTCGATGCGGTAGCCTCAGGTCTTTTTTTCCCTTTTTGGCCCTGTTATAAGTGAAATCGCCTGTCATTTAATGACTGCCTGATACATCTCCCCCAGATTGGTAGGGGACCTAACAGTGTTTTCATTCTCAATGACATATAGCTCTGTGGCTTGGCATAGTTCATTCACTACCTCAGGACAACCTCACCCCATATAGGATCTTGTGCTCTGTCCATTCAACTCAGCGAATAGGAGAGAATGGTCGGATATCCCTCTGGCCATAAATCAGCCTTATTCATTCTGCCAGTAGTGTGTTGTTGTGTGAGGAAATAGTCCAGTCATGAGAAACAACTGTGCCACCTGAGTGGGAAGAGTATTGCTTAATTCTAAGATGCTGTGTCTGCTACACATCTACTCGGTCAAATGCTTCAAGAAACTGCCTAAGATTTGTAAAAGTTCCAACTTCCCTTTCAGTGCAACCTATTAAAGTGTTCATGTAATGTCAAATTTAAGTCACCACAACAGTAACACGCCGCGCGGCATCGGTGCCAGCAAGGTTCCTATGATTCCTGCAGTCTAGGGAAAGGGGGTATACTGAGAACTGATCGAGATTTATCCCATTGCATGCACCAAAGGCAACCGCATATCGGCCCTGAGGTTCTAACCACACACCCCTTTTTATGAACGATATCTGTTTTCTCATGACGATTCCCCTCTCTGAGAGTCGGACGTGTAGCCATTGCCTTTTATTGTACCCTTTCCAGCATTTTCTTGCAACAGGTGCCTTTCAGGTGTGTTTCTTGCAAGAAAATGACATCTAGGTTGTGTCTGTGGAAGCATTAGACTAATAGTTCAGCCTTGGTGTCTCCTGATTTCCATATTCATTACACTGGCTGTACCATCCGGCTGATGGCCATGACTCCTTGGTTTGCCTGATTGCCATTTTACAATCTGCATTTCTGTTGAGAACCATGCATCTTAATTTTAACTCCAAACTCTTCAGTTCCTCCCTCCCAACAACCCCCTCCACTCCACTCTGTGAAGCTGGTTCACAAATTCCTGCCATCTCAATTCGTAGGGAGCCCATCAACACCAAAGGCCATATTTAATAACATTTTGCGTCGTGGTTTAGCAACTTTTGTGGCACAGCCACAACGCAAAATGCCAATTGATATTTACAAAGCCACGCAGAAGTGCACCATATTTTGCATTTATTAATGGTCTGAAACGCTATTTCGGTCCGTTAAGAAATGCGATGCTTTGAAATTTCTGTATGTATGAAGGGCATATGCGGTATCGCAAAATGCAATTTCTACCTCGTAGAAATCGCATGTTGCAATTCACAAAGTAGGAAATCGCAAATAGGGATTTCCTATTTGCGATTTCCAAACCGCATGTACAGAGCATTTCCCAATTGCGAAATGGGTATTTAGGAAATACTATTACCATCCAATCGGACTAGATGGTAACCAGGTGCAATACCACCCCGAATTCTCCAGGAATATGTGACCCACTAATAGAGCAGAATAGGGGTTCCAAAGAGTTCTGGTCAGCTTACCTTTAGCTAACAGAGAGTGAGCCCCATCTTCTGTGTTTACCTTACATAGCAGGTTGGCAGGACTGTGGCAGAGACGTATCACTCACCAGGTCAGTGAGACTGGGGCAGAAACATTTAAACAGTAATTACAACCAAGGCTGGCTCATGGGCAGTGAGACCGGTGCCACCGCACCGGGTCCTGACTTCGGGTGGGGGTGCCTGTTTGCAAGTTTATTTTGGTTTTAAAAGCACCTGCTGCTGCGTTCCTGGCCTCCAGCAATTTTCAGGCAGCAATAAAAATGTCAAGATAACTCTGGTGATTAATATTCTTCCTGGAGACAGATTCAGCTTTGTCAAGTGGAAGTTTTGACTCGTGGAAGTTTTGATTCGTCGTAAGGTAGCGCAGAGGGTTAATAAACCTGCTGCAAAGAACATGTACTATGCAGATCACAAAGTGAATATGATGTGAATAGGTCAGTGGGTTACTGCTTTTATCAGAGACTTCCTTGTGTTACTTGCAGTTTATAAGTTAAAATCCTAATATAGAACATTGAGCTATTAACTGTCATCAAAGAACTGTATACAAACTGGAAGGTATAGATTACAGCAGGGGTCTCCATCCTTTCCTATAGTGAAAGCTACTTCTGAGCATTGAAAACTACTACGAGCTACTGCCTGATATAAGGATTGAATGCATGTACACAGAGGCCAAATAACTTAAACACTACACATAGGGGCATATTCTCAAGAACATGTGATAACTACCGCAAAAGTTGCTTAACGCAACCCTTCACATCGCAGTCCATCGCGGGAAAACAACTCTGTGTCAACGTGGAATTCACAACACGGCGGTACCATGCGATAGTCACACGATAACGCGTCAAATGAGCGTGTTAAGATCAACGCGACGGCGCAAAAACGCAAAACCCCAACGCGAAAATAGTAGTGATGACGCCAATCGCGATACAAAAATCTGCGAAAACCAGCCACAGGCCTGCAATTCCCACCCGTCATGCGGGAAAATGCACTATAAGAGTTGAAAAAAAACACACCAACAAAAGCCAAACAACAGCGAAGCACAATGGAGGCATCCGGAGCAAGTACAGAGGACAACCAGATCCCCACAAGCACCACGGAGGACCAGCCAGGGACCTCGGGGTCAGGGAAGGGCAAGGACAAGAAGAGTAGGAAGAAGCGGTTCAGTCCGGAGGAAAACAGGATCCTGATAACGGAGGTGATAGAACACCATCAATCACTGTTCGTCACCTCCACTGTGTCACTGGCAACTAAAAATGGAATATGGCAGACCATCGTGGACAAGGTGAATGCAGTCGGAGTGCTGAGGAGGACAATGGACGAGGTCAAGAGGTGCTGGAATGATGTGAAGCGCGAAACCAAGCTGAAAGTTGCAAACAACCTGAAGGCAGCAATGCAGACTGGAGGTGGAAGTCCAGCGCCACAGGAGGAGCTGGACGAGATGGAGGAAATGGTGTCCACAGTCATCAGTGGGGAGACGGTGGCAGGAGTTGGGGGACCGGACACTGCTCAACATGACCGGACACAACAGCAACAGGGTGAGTAACCACCAGGGACTGGGGGGACAGGGGGAGATGGGCACAATGGCACACATGCACAATTAAGCATAGCACATCTGCGGAAAAACCATGCCCCCGACCCACAATTCCCACCAAGAGACCAATGCACACAGGTATGCAACATCTCAGCACTGCATAAGCACAGAACCCAGAGGCACACCACATGTAAGGGATAAGGGCAGCCAAATCAGAGCTGCAGTGGCGACTCCCCCAAAATGCGGCACACACACATTACATGCAGAGCACATCAACATTGACAACGATGTGTTACAAACCGCAACACGTCCACAACAGAACAGAGGACACAACTGGTGCCGCATGTGCGTAGAAACTGGTCAATCACATTTGGCACCGCATGGAAATGTGAGTTGACAATGTACCTGTACAAACACACATCCGTGATGTAGTCGGAATGTCCACTGTCCCGCATCAAATAGGCAGCCCCCCCAAACAGTCACAATGTACACTGTCATGCAGTCTGAATGTGAACCTGTACAATGTGTCAACATACATGTGAACACGATGTTAAACTGCATCTCCCCTCCACATTGCAGGGGGAAATCCAACACCTCCTGCAGAGCAGTCCGAAACTCTCTTCTCTGATGACGAAGAGGACCACCACACCTTCGACTCAGACGCCCTCCAACAGCTCGTGGACAGCCTCCGCAGCCCACTTCCAGGAGCAGGGCAGCCCAGCTGCCTCGAGGAGAACCCACCCCCTGCACAGTACACACAGCAGGCAGCACCCACCACCACGGCCGCCTCCCAGGACCCCCACGACGAACACATGGCCTTCCAACACCGTGTGTTGGGGTGCCAGGAGAAGCTGGCTGAACAGGTGCAGTTGGGGTTCGACCGCATGGCAGACAAACTAGATGCCATACGTGGGTGTCTAAGTCCCATCAGGGACCACTCACAGTCCCTAACGGACACCCACAGTCCGCTCCATGCTCTCCAACGGACCATGGCTGGCATCGCTAGAGTCCTGACTCTGCGACAAGAACGACTGTCTAGTCAGAGTGCCTCCAGCGATCTGGCCCGGGAGTTGGGACACATGCGGAGGATCATGGAGAACATGGAGCGGACGCAGGCGGAGAGAGCGGCTGCCACGGCTGCACACCAGCGAGAGGTAGCTGGGTCCCTCAATGCCCTGAAGAACCTCCTCATGGCATTGCTCCCACAAGGCCTGGCGCTGATGCATGCTGCTGCTGCCACCCCATCCACATCTCCGGCCCCTGATGTGTCAGTGCCACACAGTGCTGGAGACAGAACACCACCACCCACATGTGAGGCACATGCAACAGCAGAGGACGAAGATGCAGATGAATCTGCCATCGTGGGCAGGAGGACGCAGTAGCATTCATCTCCGCCATGTGGCCTGTTTCTGCTTGGTTCTGCCCTCTGCATCATCACCTCCCACTGTCCCCCGATGCACTCTTCGACACTCACCTTGGACCTCGACATGGACTGCCATATTCTGTTTGCTCACCAATGACACAGCTATCAGACTGCGGACTGCAGTCCTCCTCTCCTGATGTACCGGTCATTCCCTGAAGGACTCTGGCTGGGCCGACAATGTGAAGTGGGGTTGGCATGACCCTGTACTGCTCCAACTGCAACACTCCCTTGAATGTGCAATAAACATTCATATTCACACAGATGTGTCATGTCTATGATCTTTCTAGTGTGGAAGTATGGATGAATGTAGGGTCAGTGATTCCCCCTTACGTCCATGTTGCCCATGTTGTGGGACTCATTTCACAGGGTGACACATTGCCGATTGCAGTCCGGGTAGCGCCGACACTACAACAGAGACACATCCATTAGTCACTTCCTTGTCCAGCCCAGGACGGAACCACGCCCAGAGCCCCGGGGTCATTGTCCACACCCTTACGCTGGACTGGCATACGGCAGGACAGCCCACTCCGCTTACGCACACAGGGGGGGACGACAACGCTACATGTCCCAGGTCTTCACTGCAGGGATCTGCAGCTCACAGGTCTAGTTGTCAGCATGCCACAGCTACTCCCTCATGGCTGGTGTACACCCACACCACGCCCATCCAGCACAGGCGTAACAGGACATGTGACCCTGCCAATAAAAGGGACTGGCGCACGTGCTGGACGCCATTTCCACTCTCTAACTGGGTGTCTCCGTGTAGGCCTCATGTATGCAGGAGGGCCTAGGGCCCTGCCACCTCACATTGCCCAGTGCCAGGGGTGACATGATGGCGTCCGCACCACGGGACTCAAGCATTAAGGGTCCATGGCTAGCGGGGCACAGACTTGGTGGCACCAGATACACTGCAGCAGGCACAGGCACCCCACCACGGGACGGTGTCTTGCGGTGCAGTGAGATAGGGGCACCTCAAGTGCTGAGCGGGTGTGCAGCCTGCGATGATGCGCCGTCCTGGCGGTCCGGACTGGCAAGGATTTGTGTGAGACCTGCTGGACCACAGTGTAGGCCTGGGCAAGGGCAGGGCAGCCCTCCCGCCACGTGGCGTTGCATCGCGGTTCACAGAGTTAGTGGCACCTCAAGCGCTGAGCGGATGTGCAGCCTGCGATGATGCCGTGTGCACTGATGTGGTCTCTGCCATTGCGAAATCAAGACCCAGAATCATGTGTGTGACCTGGTGGCCCGCGGTGCAGGGCTGCATGATGTGGAGGGTGCCATGGTCGCGGGCCCCAGGCTTGGAGATCCCTCCGGAACGTGGTGGGCCCTCTTGGAGACACGCCGATGGCGGAAGGTGAGCAGTGAGGCCTGGTTGCGCAGGGGTGTGCATTCACCGCTGGGCGGCGGGAGGGGCTGGGGTGCAGCGGCCTGTGTGCGCAGGTGCGGGCAAGCGATGGTGGCGTGTGCAACTGTATGGACTCTGCCATTCATGTCTCTGGACACTGTTTCAGATGGGGAACCTGGGGGACTGCTGTGAATACCGGCACGTGGTTGGAGACACACCGGTGGCAGCAGGTGAGCAGTGAGGCCTAGGTCCACAGTGTCGGCACTCTCTCACCCTCTCTTTCTCTCTCCCTCTCTCCCTCTCACCCTCTCTTTCTCTCTCCCTCTCTCCCTCTCTCTCCCTCTCTACCTCTCACCCTCTCTTTCTCTCTCCCTCTCTTTCTCTCTCCCTCTCTCCCTCACCCTCTCTTTCTCTCTCCCTCTCTCCCTCTCTCTCCCTCTCACCCTCTCTTTCTCTCTCCCTCTCTTTCTCTCTCCCTCTCTCCCTCTCTCACTCTCTCCCTCTCACCCTCTCTTTCTCTCTCCCTCTCTCCCTCTCACCCTCTTTTCTCTCCCCTCTCTCCCTCTCACCCTCTCTTTCTCTTTCTCTCTCCCTCTCTTTCTCTCCCCCTCTCTCCCTCTCACCCTCTCTTTCTCTCTCCCTCTCTCCCTCTCTCTCCCTCTCTCCGTCACACCCTCTCTTTCTCTCTCCCTCTCTTTCTCTCTCCCTCTCACCCTTTCTTTCTCTCTCCCTCTCTCCCTCTCACCCTCTCTTTCTCTCTCCCTCTCTCCCTCACATCCTCTCTTTCTCTTTCTCTCTCCCTCTCTTTCTCTCTCCCTCTCACCCTCTCTTTCTCTCTCCCTCTCGCCCTCTCCCTCTCACCCTCTCTTTCTCTCTTTCTCTCTCTCTCTCCCTCTCACCCTCTCTTTCTCTCTCCCTCTCTTTCTCTCCCCCTCTCTCCCTCTCACCCTCTCTTTCTCTCTCCCTCTCTCTCCCTCTCTCCGTCACACCCTCTCTTTCTCTCTCCCTCTCTTTCTCTCTCCCTCTCACCCTTTCTTTCTTTCTCTCTCCCTCTCACCCTCTCTTTCTCTCTCCCTCTCTCCCTCTCACCCTCTCTTTCTCTCTCCCTCTCTCCCTCTCTCTCCCTCTCTCCCTCTCACCCTCTCTTTCTCTCTCCCTCTCTCTCCCTTTCTCTTTCTCTCCTTTGCTCTCTCTCTCTATACTTTGATGGGCGCATGGCACACCTTCTGATCCAGATTTCTGTTTTGCAGGCTGTGACTTACAGAATGTCCTGAGACGACCCGCCATGCCTCTTTGGAATTGTTTTTATATGTTTATCCTGTAATAAACGTATTGTTTGGATATTATGATATGGATGTCTGCTTTCCCTTTTTCTGACTACACATGTATGTTGGGTGTTGTGATTGTGCAACTTCAGGAGATTTCGTGGAGTTGATGTGCAATATCTTTGTCCGAAGGGGGAAGTGTGGGGGGTGCCCGGGGTAGGGCCCCTTGGGGGGGTCCTGGGGGTGGTGGCGGTGGGTGTTGTTGACCTATTGGGGCTCCGGGCTGCATGATCGGTTGCTCCAGGGCATCTGTTGTTCTTCATGTGTGGCTATGGGCTGTGCTCCCTTGTCTGGTGCCGGTTGTCGGCCGACTTTACACCAGGTAGGAGCAGGTGTTAGTTTCCTGCTGCTAACGCGCCTTAGCGCATGTTTTGTGATCTTATCGCCGATCTGGCTGGTCGTTGAGAATGTTGTGGAGTGGTGTTTTCGCTGCTTTTTGCACGGGAACACCTACTCTGCATATCATTAGCTGCCGGGCTCATCTGTGGCGATGTTTTTTGCGGGTGCTATCGCAGGTAAAGTGGTGATATCGGCTGTTTGCACCAGCTTGTGAATGGGGCGATGATTTTATCGTGACTTTGGATGAGATAAAGTGCTGTTAACTCGGCGATGGTACCTTGAGAATATGCCCCCTAGAGTACTCCAATCCTGCTACAAGCAGTATACAGTTTTACTAGTACAGGAGTTGTTTTGCAAAAGGTTTACACTTGAAGTCCCTGAAGATCAGTTTTGTCCATTTGCTCTTTAGACGGCACACAAATTAAATAAAACGAAAGAGAGAGAGACAGAAAGAGAGAGAGAGATAGAGAAAGAGAATGTGAGTGAAAAAAGGAGAGGTAGAGGAAGAGAGAAAGAGACAGAAAGGAAAGAATGACAGAAAAGGCAAGAGAAAGAAAGAAACATAAAAAAGAAAGAAGCAGAAATATATACGTAAAGAAACAACAAAAGGAGAGAAAGAATGAGGAAATAAAGGAACAGACCAAGGAGCAAATGAAAGAAAATAAATTAGAAAAGACAAATTAAAAATAAAATGAAAGAGAATGAACAAATAAAGAAACAGGAAAAGGAATGAATGAAAGGAGAGGAAAAAAGAATGACAAAGTGAGATGTAGAAAAAAAGAAGGAATAGCATGACAGAGAAGAAAGAAGGCAAGAGAAAGAAAAAGAGAACAAGAAAAGGAAGAAAATTAAGAAAAGCTAAAATGAGAGAAAGAAAAGGTCAGAAAGTGTAAAAGTACGAAAGAAACAGAAAAAAGAGACATGGAGAAAAGGACATCAATGGAGAAAGAATGGAGAAAAAGAAAGGAAAAAGTACAATAAGTAAATACAACAAGAAAGAGAGAAAGATAGAAAGAGTAACAGGGGATGAAAAAGAAACACAGCGAAAGAAGATAAGACTGAAAGAAAAGAAGAAGAGAAAAAGCCAAGAACAAAAAAGATAGGACAAAAAAGAAAGTAGAAAAGGAGGATAATCTAGAAAGGAGAGAAAATAAATAAATGGAGAAAGGAGAATGACAGAAATGGATGGACACAAGAAAGAATGAAAGAACCAATGAAATAATTATTGAGAGAAAGAAAGGCGAAGAAGAAAGAATTAGAGAGATATAGAACAAATCAGAGAAAAAAAGAGAAATAAACAAAATTAAAGAAGAGACGAAAGAAAAACATAAGAAAGAAATAAAGAAAGGGAAGATGGAGGAGAAGGAGAAAAGAAGAGGTAGAAATTAAAAAACTGAAAAAAGTAGAGAAAAATAGCAAGAAGAAAATAAACACAAAAAGAAAAAAGAAAGAAAGAAACTGAAAAATATTTCACAACATAGAAGGGGACATAAAAGACTAAGACGAAAGAAGGAAGGAAGGAAATGCAAGAAAAAAAGGAGAAAAATAAGTAGAGAACGAATTGTTTACAAAAGGGTAGGCTGCATCATGCTGTCGTCATGCACTGTTGCTTTTGAGCCCTCACAGAAACAGGCATAGAGTTTTAAATAGCGGTCTTGTCAGTTGGGCAGTTGCATATTCTTAAGCCTGCTGACAGCCAATTAACGTGTGCAAGCTACTTTGTGGCAGCCTGCGAGCTATTGTTCGCTCCCGATTAACTTGTTGGAGACCCCTGAATTAGAGCGTTATGATTTATTTCCCCAGTCTTTCATTATCCTAAAGTTGAAAAAAGGGTTCATTTGTGTAGAAATCAATTCTTATTATTAAAGCGAATACCCAACCATGATGCTACATTTTAAATGCTGAGTTTGTGCTTCTCCAGACCAAGCACCCTTAAACGATACTGCCTACCAGTATGGATGACGTGTGCTTCCTACACCTGATAGTCCTCTGTCTTACGTAATGTTTCCTATACACTGATTTACACATGTATGAATGATTGTCTCTGTAATGTGTGTGTGATGTAAAGTGCTGTGACACCCTTCACTTTTATGAGTGACGCTATTAAACTAATTAAATGCATCTGAGGGAGAGTGATTATGAAGACTTGAGGGGCACTGTTAAAGGGTGTTAGTGAGGGAATCTGTGGCGGATGTGGTCATTGGGGGTGTCAACAAACATCGTCGCACCGGGCGCCACCCGCTATAAAGCCGGCCCTCATTGCAACTAAGTGTGTTTGTGAACAAATGGGTCGCATGGCAGGCTAGATGGCTAGAGTTGATCCAGTCCAATACCAGGTGAGCTATGCTGGGCAGAGATACATGGGCGGCTACTGCCAAAATAAAGTGGTGGAGGGGCACATAATAATAATTAAAAAAGCACTTACCTGCCACTCCTGGCCGCCTCAGTGCTTCTCTTTTCCCGGAAGACATCCAAAGGCCAACACAGGGTCCCAGAGTTCCCACCCAATCCAGACGCTGCTCTCATGCTATGACAGCAGCGCCAGGATTGGTCTGAGCGGCCTGGTTAGGTGCTCACTAAGAGACTGACAGCCTGAGCCATTTCTCCACCCGGCTGTACAATACAGCCGGATTGGAGAAATCTAAGTGCACATGTCAGTTTGGCCGTCCTAAGACGGCTGGCCAAACCAACATGCGCACTTTGCAGTGCTGTTGTCTGTCCATAGAGGATAGCCCATCCCCGCACCGCCCTGGACTCAGCATCATCGGCTGTCAGTGAAAAATAAAACTATGATAAAATTGTTTTATTATCGTTTTATTTTCTATCTTCAGCGGGGCGATGCTCGTCCACCATTACGGAGGAGTCACCGCAGCAGAGATAAACACATAGGTGGCAAGCAGAATTGGAAAGAAACGGCTGAATGCTAACTAAGGAGGAAAGAGCCACAGTCAGTCACAAGGCATGCTGGCAGGGCTGGAATAGAGACAGTCGAATGGCAGATGAGTAGGGCAGGGGTAGAATCCTTCATATGATAGGCCAGTGGGACTGGAGAACAAAGAGGTTGGAAGCGATGGGGCAGGGCAATGTCACCTATTAGGCCACTATGCCTGGGACAGGCAGGCTGGGACAGAGTCAGTCACATGAACGTCCAATAGGGACAGGGCAGAACCATTTTATATAGCAAGCCAAGAAATACGAAGAGGAAATAGTCGAATCCCAAACCAGAGGGGGGCAGGGGTGAGAATACCAGTTCGCATAATATCCTCGTGCACGGATGGAACAGTGGCAGGTTTAGTGGCTCAGTGGACTAATGCGTCCACTGCAGGGGCATGTATTCAACCTCATAGTCACAGGTTCAAATCCCGGCGGGTCTACTCAGCCTTTCATCCATCCAGGGGAGGCTCATTTATTAGGGCGGTGGAGCGTCGCCCACTGCTTTCTCGCAGCGCGAGGAGCAGAAACATAAAATGGTAAAACGACCATTTTATGTTTCTGCTTCTCGCACTGCGAGAAAGCAGAAGTGCCTGGTTAGGGACGGGTGGGTGGGCGGTCCTGCTCGAGGACACGGGGGGAGTGGCTTGCCCACTGTTGTGGGCCCAGAATGTTTGGTCGGCCCTCTGGGGCCGACCAAGGCAGTCATGTGCACTCTCCCTTTTCTCTATGTAGGCTGCATGCAGCCTACATAGAGAAAATGGCCTCCCCATAGGCGCCCGACTTGGCGCCGTTCCCATCAATCACAACGCTGCCATCGCAGCGTTGTGATTGGCTTAGGGGAGGGGAGGGAGGCTGCCTGCTGGCTGCTTCCTGTTCCTGCAGGAATGCAGCAGGAAAACGCAGGACCTGGCCAGGAGCGGAGGCAGTGCGGGACCCGGTAAGGTACGTTTTTTTATCCCCCCACCTGCGAGAACCCCCTTCCCCGCGAGTCATGCCGGCTGCGACTGGTGAAGCTTTGTATTGGAATATCAGTGAAGTGATGCAAATCGGGAATGCAGTGCATAGGCAATGCTGTCTGTGGGTACATGGCATGATCCGGTTATTTAATAGTAGCTTGTGGTGTAAATCAGAATTGAGTTGCTAGGGTGGGGCTCGTTTTGTTTCCTTGTGCTGCAATAGGGGTACTGTAGATCAGAACTGAGGTACATTTCTAGGGTTATTTTTTGATTTCAGTACTGGAAAAGCTGTGGGGAGGGTATGGGTGAAGATCGAGGCACATTAGCAGGCTGGTGTGAGAGGACCAGCACTGGGAGAGCAGTGAACGCTGAACACCAGGATTGACGTGCTTCGCAGAGCTGTGTATGGTTTACAGGACCAGAATGTAGGTTAGAGCTTAATGAGAAAATCGGTGGCGACTCTGATCCAATGTGGAATGCAATCTCCCTCACGTGGGGATGTTTAAAAAAAACTCCAAAAACTGCCTTTTCAGTTCAGGTTTAACAATATCTTGTATTTCCAACTTTTTACAGTTTGTCTTTGAACATCTGAAGTCTGGGTAGGGCCCGTCACCAATTCCCTGGCCCTGCTAAACCTATCTTTGAAAAAAGGTGAAAATCTATTTAAAAGCGTCTGTTATTCTTCAACTGTATGACTGAGTGATTGAATGCCATTTGTAGAGCACAGATGTGAACACAGCTTCTGCTTGGAGCAGCGAGAGTGTGCAGAGTTAAGAAGTAGGTTTTGAGTTTTGTTTTAAAGTTGAGCTGGTTGGACTCAGCACAGAGGGCCCAAGTTTGGGCATTTCAGAACAGGGGTATTTGGAGTGGAAGTCTAGCTACCTTTGACTTTTAGTGTACTGTGGGTATCAGTGGATATCTGGGAAAGGGTTTCATTGCATCGTAACGTGGACTGTCAATGGGTCTGGTGCTGTATGTTGTTTCAGAGTTATTCTGAGTATATCTCTTGGATGCTTTTGTGGATAAGGCAAAGATCTTTGAAGTTGATTTGGCACTGATGGTGAACCAGTCATATGCTCTCAGCTTTTTCGCAGATGGAATTCACTTGCCCTGACTCCTGCTGGACTCACTTGGGCTGGTTTCATTGCCTCCCTCAACTGCTGCAGCCTAGCATCTTGGTTTTGTTATCCCAAGGCCCCCACTCTGACAACCTGATAACTGGTTGGTGGTGATATCAGGGTGAGCATCTGCACTTGAGTGACTGCGAGTAAGTCACTCCAGTACTGGCTGCTGCTTGCTGCGCTGTCCCACTGGTGCCACTGTGTTTGTCCATCTGCCAGACTCAGGCCCTTTTCTCCTTTGACCACCCACCACAACCTACACATCCCAAAGCCGTCAGCAACTGCGCTGAGACCAGATTACAACATAGGGAACCCGCCCCAGCCCCCCAATGCCCACACTGTGCAGTCACAGGCTCACCTACCAGACCCAGGGCACGAGACCCAAGTGCCAGGCTTGGTTACTACATAACGACAGCTAGTCATAGTGGAGGTTTGCCCATGCCACGCTAGATAACTGAGACGTTGACAACCACTGCCAGAGGAAACAAGAAGGCACTATAACCCACCTTTGTGCACCCTTGAGGCTATTTGTTTTTCAAAAGGTTGTCACGTGAGGAAAACATCCCCTGCCATAACCTCTCCTTCAGTTCGAGCTCACTCGCTACCTTATAGCATGAGTTCAACTCAGATTTCAGTTTTCTGCCTCACCACGTTTAGAGTCCACCAACCGCCACTGCATCCATCTGAGGTTGATAAAATGAGTATCGAGTTGGGTAACAATTAACATCTATTAGACAGCCAAGATACGGGTGAACGTGCGCTTTACAAATACACGTTTGTTTGGTGCCGAGGATTCGTGATGTATTCTGCTGATTCTGTCACCTACAGTACAGTCCTCTGCTTGTTAGTTGTATATAGAGAGTTGTCCGTCAATTCCATTTTGTTTGTGCGATACACATTGCACAGATCCTTTTCATTGCCATTCTCGTATATGTCTGGCACATTCTTAATCGTCTTTGGTTTTCTGGCGCCACCATGTGGTAATTCAGTTTTGTACAATTGGAAATAATCCACACGTACGGGAGAGATGATTTGGAGTAACGTTACAGCTCGCCTCCCAAAATGAAGCACAGGAGGTTTCGAGACCCTCCTCTCCCCCAGGGAATGCCAGGCCTGTCCTACCCCCACGCTGTCATCTAGCCAGCCGAGCGGTCTCCCTCGTGGTCCTCCCTCCCGGTGGCATCTCGAGCAATGGTGCCGAAGTGGTGGGGCCACCTATAATGGGTAATTGTACCATTTCCAAATGGAAAATCGCAATTTAGCGATTTCCTAAATTGTTATTTCCTAATAGCGATTGTGAATCTGTAGGAATTTCTATTAGGAAAACGCAGGGTACGTACATCTCGATTTCTGATTCCAAAATTTCAATTTCTACGGATTCGCTAATTAGGAATCGCAAATTAAGAATTTTCTACATATGGCCTATAGTAACTTATAACTCCTGTGATGAACTTACAGGGAATGAGCTTCTCCTTTCTCCCCTGTTTACAACCATCTAGTTACACATTTATATTTAACCTGTGACATTAAATCTCTCCAATTCACTGGTGCAATTAATTGCCTTTCTGCTGAAAATAGACAATTACTATGTCTAGTTTTCAATTTGCACTTTACATTTTGTCCTTTATACCTTGTCGTAACTGAAGTGAGTTCCACCCCTCGTATTGGAGCAGGTCCAGACACTACCACTCTACTATAGGCTGCCCACTGTCTATTTAGTTCCTCCCAGTGTTACTTGTTGCATATTTGGTGTTGTTCCTTTTGTGCTGGGTGGGGGACAGTCTGCCATCCTCTGCTTCAGCTCCCCCCTGCTACTTTCAACCCCGCCCCCCACCCAGGGGCTCACCAGACTAGTTTGTCTGCAAATGTCTTTCCTACTGGCATGTGTCCTGGTGACCGGGCACCAACCCTCAATCCATTTCTGTGCATCTGCTGATGATAAAAAGGTCCATGTCTTTCCCTCTACTATAGTCAGGGCCACTGGGATAATGTGATTCAGTGGCCGCAGCTTTTTTCAAATAATTATGGATTACCGCATTTGCCACATTAGCCATCATCTTCTGCATATTCTGAAGATTTTAACAAAACACGATTGTCTACTTTAAATGGATCAAAGGTTACTAAAAATGTGGCGGCATGTGTTTGCGCCAGTGGATGTCCATTCACTAAGGTTAGCTGGTCATCTTTCAGTGGATTATTTTTTTATTTGGTCTTTAAAAGGGTACTAATTGTAGTGACCTGGGTCAGGGGCACTAGGACCCTGCACTCGACCAAGGGGAGGGGACAGAGACCGGACACCACTTCTGGTCAGGGAGTGGGGAGGGCATTACTGGACATGAGGGCAGAGGGAACGGACGTGCATGTGGGCACCAACATGAGCAAAGAATAAAGAACCACATAAGCACCTACCAGTCTCTGCGTGGGTCATTCTAAGAACACGACAACTGGCGACGAGCAGGTGGGATCAGGAGTCACCACCAGAAGTGACGAACCGCGTGCCTCGCCCACTACGTCCAAACGGAGCCAGGAGCCCACCCTGGTCCGTCGATCGACGAGATGACGTCGGGAGTGCACCCGACCGCAGAAGACGACGAAACCAGGAGCCTACCCTGGTCCGGCGGGCCCCAAAGAAAGAAGACGCGAAATCGGGAGCCCACCCCAATCATGAGATAAACGGAGCCAGGAGCCCACCCTGGTCCGTGTGCAGCGCATACAGCGACATCGGGAGCCCACCCCGGCCGCATCAAGGAGAGTGAGGTGAGGGAAAGTGCAAAAAGGCACCCGATCGTGGAGAAAGCTGCCCGCTGACTGAAAGAGAGCCCCGAGCCTCCCGCGTCCTCCCGCGTCCTCCCGCGTCCTCAGCAGCCATCTTGGAGTCAGGCGGGACAGCCAATGAAGAGCTGAAGAAGGCCCGGCGGCCATCTTAGAGTCAGGCAATTCAACAGATAGCAAATCTTGCCCACAGAAGTCTCAGCGGCCATCTTGGAGTCAGGCGGGACAGCCAATGAGAGGCTAGAGAGGGCCAGGCGGCCATTTTAAAGTCAGGCAATAACAAAAAGCCATAGAAAAGAAGAAAAATAAGGAAATAAAGAGACATTGCAACACAAAGAGGAAACAAGGAATAAAGTACAACAAAAAGAAGACGGAAACATAAAGGAAAGAAGGAAGATGGCCAACGAAAGTGATAAGACCAGCGCACAGGCAATATTGCGCAGACCGCTACCATTCAGCCTATCAGAACCACATACAGGCTTCAGGTGGGAACGATGGATTCGGCAATTCGAACGATACATGCGCGCCACAGACATCGCCGAGGCCAAACACGTTGATCTCTTTTTAAATTTCGTAGGGGATAAAGTGGAGGACCTGCTCACAACATTCCCCAGCGATCGAATAGCAACGTACAAGGGACTGATACAGTGCCTCACAGAGAAGTTCGACCCGCAAAGAAACATCGACTTCGAGAGGTACACATTTAACACCGCGTGTCAACGAGCAGAGGAGTCCCTTGACGATTTAGCAACAAGACTGCGAAAACTAGTAACATATTGCGAGTTTGACAAGTTCGACAATGAACAAGCGATACAACTGCGCATCATTGAAGGTTGCCAGTCCGTGGAGTTCCGCGCACGTATTCTGAAGGAACCAATGACGCTGGAGAAAATACTGACAATGGCCCGAGCAGAAGCAAGAGCAACGACACATGCCAAACAGATGGAGCTAGGAAAAGATAGAAGGGTGGAGCAAGCGAACCGCGTAATGGGAAACAGCAAAAAGAAAGATAGCACACCGCCACCGCCACCGCCAACCAAGAAGCAGGAAAGAACGTGCTACAGGTGCGGACTTGAATTTCCACACGTAGGGGCATGCCCGGCAATGGGCCAGAAATGCAGGAAATGCAACAGAGACAACCACTTTGAAAGCGCCTGCATGAGTAGACAGTTTAAAAGTGAGCGAGGAAGACCGGCAAGACCACAGGCAGTACTGAGCAGATATGCCAGGCACATGGAGACGGCAAATCGCAGCTCCTCAAATGAATCTGACGGAACAGTCGCGTCAGAAAGGGCGGAACGACTGTATCTGATGTCAGATGCACCCACGGAAGAACGAAGGCCAGAGCACATTCACCCTGTGGAGAAGCATCAGATCAAGAAAGCAGCAACAGTGGACATTGAAGTAGGATGCCACAGTACGCATTTCGTGCTTGATAGTGGGGCCACGTGCAACATAATGTGCACGTCGGAGTATGAGAAGATGAAGATAAGACCGTCACTATCACCATCTACCGTCGATGTGTTCACCTGGGACTCGAAGAAGCCAGTGGAAAACATGGGGAAGTTCACAGAGACACTGACGTACAAGGACAGGTCATGCAAAGAGGAGATACATGTGCTACGGGGAGACATCCCAGCACCATGCCTGCTGAGCAATGTCACGGCGCAGGTAATGGGCCTCCTAGCAATGACATACCACATGTCAGAGAAACTGAACATTTTACAAGAACATCCGGCCATACTACAAGGCCTAGGGAAACTAAAAGGGAAACAAATAACACTGCACATCAGCGAGGCAATCAAACCTGTGGCTCAGCATCACCGACGAGTGCCCATACACCTACAACCTCAGGTCGAAGAGGAAATACAAAGTCTACTGGCACAGGACATCATTGAGCCTGCGGAAGGGCCGACTCCCTGGGTGTCTCCAATAGTGGCGGTTCCAAAAAAGAACACCTCAAAGATTCGCATATGCGTGGACATGAGGGTACCAAATACAGCCATTGAGAGGGAACGAGACCCTGGGCCACACCTAAATGACATGATAAGCTGTCTCACTGGTGCATGCCGATTCTCGAAGCTGGACCTGTGCAAAGGGTACCATCAACTGGAGCTTGACCAGCAGTCAAGGTACATTACCACGTTCTCCGCGCACATGGGCCTGTTTTGCTACAAGCGACTGAGTTTCGGCATATCATCAGCTGCGGAGATATTTCAGGAAACCATAAGGCAGGTAATAAGGCCGGTGAAGAACAGTTTAAACTACAGTGACGACATCCTGGTGTTTGGTCGGTCCGATGAAGCACACGACAGTGCCCTACGTGAAGTATGCCTGCAGCTGGAACAAGCAGGACTAACACTGAACGCTGACAAATGTGAGCTTGGAAGAAATGAACTGGTATTCTTTGGGCACATCTTCTCCAAGAAAGGAATGAGGCCGGACCCCAGCAAGGTAGAGACATTGAAAAAGGTGAGTCCTCCAATAGATGTTGCAGAAGTGAGGTCATTTCTTGGTCTTGCCAGCTACTGTGCCCGCTACATAAAAGACTTCGCCACGGTGAGCACACCACTGCAGGACCTAACAAAGCAGGGTCAGAAGTTCATCTGGTCACAGGAGTGCAGTTGGGCATTTGAGGCCATCAGACATGCCGTGATGGCCGTGGATCATCTTGCCTATTTCGATCCGTTGCTATGCACCGAGCTGACTGTGGACGCCAGCCCGGTCAGACTAGGGGCAATCCTAGCACAACACTTGCCAGGTAGAGACTCACCAAGAAAAATTGTTGCATATGCAAGCAAAAGCCTGTCTGACATTGAAAGGGCATACTCCCAACCAGAAAAGGAAAGCCTAGCAGTGGTATGGGCGTGTGAACACTATCACATGTTCATCTACGGGAAACCATTCACCATCGTAACTGACCATCAGGCCCTGGTGACAATATATGGCAATCCGAATGCAAAGATGCCGCCTCGCATTGAGTGCTGGGGTATAAGACTGATGGACTACGACTTCAAAATAGTGCACAAGCCAGGCAAAGAACACAACCCGGCTGACTACATGTCTCGGCACCCCTTACCGCAGGCACCAGAGAAGACCTCAATGGCAGAAGAATATCTCAACTTTGTACTTTGACAGAACACTCCGGCGCCAATAACACTAGCTGAACTAGAGCAGGAGACAGTAAGGGATGCCACAATGCAAGCGGCGAAAGTAACAACAAGACAGCAAAGATGGAGACACATCAACAACAACTGCATAATGGGAGACAGAGTAAACAAGGAGGAAATGGTAGCCTTCAAAAAGATACATGAAGAACTATCAGAGACTGGAAATGGTATACCAATGTGAGGAACAAGGATAGTAATACCAAGTGGACTACGTCGGCAGACTGTCAATTTGGCACATGAGTCACACAGAGGCATGGTCGCAACAAAAAAGATGTTACGGTAGAAAGTATGGTTCCCTGGCCTAGACAGAATGGTGGAAGACACCATCCTAAGCTGTCACATCTGCCAAACAACAGGCCAGCCAGCAAAGCCTGAACCATTACAAATGTCGGAACTTCCAAAGGCAGTGTGGACAACGTTGGCAGCAGACTTCTATGGGCCGCTAGACACGGGCAACTACCTGCTCGTGATCATTGATGAATACTCAAGGTTTCCCATAGTACACCACATCTCCTCCACATCAGCAACTGCGACATCGCCGATACTGGATGACATATTTGCAGCCTGGGGCTCCCCAGAGACACTAAAGACAGACAACGGTCCTCCGTTCTCAGGGGAGGAGTTCAAAAAGTTCATGACCTACCTAGGCATTCATCACAGGAAGATAACGCCTCTGTGGCCACAAGCGAATGGCATGGTGGAGAGGTTCATGGGCAACATAAAGAAGGCTGTCCAAAGAGCAAAACTGGCACAGATTTCCATAGGACAGGCACTCTGTCAAGTACTACGAGACTATAGAAACACCCCCCACAGCGCCACAGGACGATGTCCAGCTGAATTAGTGCTGGGGAGGACAAGCAGGACGAGTTTACCACAGTTAGAAGCGAAGAGGCCACCAGACCACAGCAGCATTGCTGTCAGGGACCAGGAGGCAAAGGAGAAGATGAAAGCGTACGCAGACGCCAGGCGACATGCCACTCCGTCGCACCTCAAGCAAGGGGACCAAGTGGTGGTGCGTCAGCAACAACGGAGAAAGTCTGACAGTCCATTCTCAAAGGACCAGCTAACAATAACAGATGTCAAGGGGCCAATGATCAAGGCGGAGTCGGGCCCCTACCGAATAACAAGAAACAGTTCTCACTTCAAAGGAATGAAGACCATGGATGAAGACGGAGAGGACACTGCGGCAGAGGACATCGGCGCACAGGAGAGAAACGGAGTGATAGACAATGAAGGAAGAGGTACGGACAAGAATGAAGGACAAGAAGAGGGATCACAGGAAGAAAGAGAAGGGACTTGTCCAAGAAGAGTGAGCAAAAGGACAAAAAGACTGATTGAAGAAATGTAGTCTCTCTCTCTCTCTCTCTCTCTCTCTCTCTATCTATCTCTCTCTTTTTCTTTTCCTTCTCGACACATAGATAGATCTCTCTCTCTCTCTCGTCGCATTCTTTCTCGTGACAAAGGGGGAGATGTAGTAACCTGGGTCAAGGGCACTAGGACCCTGCACTCGACCAAGGGGAGGGGACAGAGACCGGACACCACTTCCGGACAGGGAGTGGGGAGGGTATTACGGGACACGAGGGCAGAGGGAACGGACGTGCATGTGGGCACCAACATGAGCAAAGAATAAAGAACCACATAAGCACCTACCGGTCTCTGCGTGGGTCATTCTAAGAACACAACACTAATGAGGTGAAATCTTTGCCAAGACAGTATTACCATGTGTAAAAATGTCAATCCTGCCGCATAATTTGGTGCTCTCTTGCTGCATAATTCCAGTGGCGCTTGATCTCTCTTTCTCGCAATGCTTTTTTAATGCTTTCGAAGCTGTGCCTCTGTTTTGTGCCACAAGGGTAAAGTCCAAGAATTTCTTTATTTCAATGTTTTTATATTCTAATCTTCTGTGCTTTCTGGTGGCCCACAGTATCCATCATGCTAGCTTTGTGTTCTTTGCAACACACTTGTAACCTTTGCTTTTATCACTGTTTATTTTCTAATCATCACTTAGTTTAAATTGCCTCCCATTGTATACATGTATGTATATGGCATTTCTATTCGAATAGCCAAAAGGCAGTGGAGCACGAAAAGCATAAAGTCAATGAGTGACAGGAGAGCTATCTGGAATAAATGTATCTTCAACGATTTCCGGAATTAGAGAAGCGTCAAGGCGGTCCTGATAGATACAGGTATGTTGTTCCAGATCCTGGGGTGCACAGATGGCAAAGGCCTGCTGCCTTACTTTTTATATTTGTTTCACTTTTCATCTGATTTCTGATGGTTGCGAGTGTGCCGTGAACCACTAGAGATGGTGAGTTTGTCTGTATTGAGCCAGGTTTGTACTATTTCTTGTTTGCTGGTTTTGACAAATAACAGAGCATCTGTCTTGAGACCCTCACAGGTGATTTGCCTTGCTTTACAATCCGTTGATTGATGATTGATTGGTTGGGTTGAGCTGGACACCCAGGTCCGGATGATGTGCAGGCAGTATGTGAAGCTTTTGTTGTCTGAAGCAGTGGAAGTCCGAAGCAGATGTGACTATCAAAGAGAGGTTTATATAATCAGAATATTAGTGAATCCTGATGCTGTTATCTGTGAGTAGAGCACCAAGTGGTCTCATGTAAAGTTAGAAGATGACAGGAGACAGTATGGAACCCTGGGGGACTCTGCAGGTGATTGGGTTCTTATGTGATCTGGTGGTGCTCATGTGAACAAACTTGGTTTCGGATGGAAAGAGAGGAGGAGAACCAGTGAAGGATATTACCAGTGACGGTCATTAAAATCTCCAGGATATGTATGAGGGAGAGATGGTTGACTGCATCGAAGGCAGCTGAGTGGTCCAGTAATATCAGGAGGTGGGATCATCTTCATCCGTGGTCTATAGGCAATGTTTACCATGCTTAAGGCAGGGCTCTCTGTCCTGCAGTGAGACATGAATTGAAGCCAAATTGGAAGTCATGCAGGAGATGGTTAGCATTGATGTGATCTTTGAGTTGAACATAGACTGCTTTTTTAATGATCTTGCTGATTGATGGTTTCTATGTGATGGGCTAGTAGTTGATGAGGTCATCAGGGTCTAGTGTAGGTTTCTTTAGGAGTGGGAGGATCTGCCCTGTCTTGCGAACCTCTATGAAGATGTCTTGAGTGAGGGAAGCATTGACATTGGTCTGTGGTGGTAAGAGTGCTGCCCCTGAGAGAGCTGTGATGAGGGACAAGGGTGAGACATCTTCTTCATGAGTAGCGGCTTTGAGGAAATTAAGCATGTCTGTGAGACCTGCGAGAGGTAGGACTGTGAAGGCAGACTATTGTGGAATTCTACTAGAAGGGGTGAGCGTACTAGATGAAGCAGGCTTGGTGCTGTCGATGTGCTGTTGGATCTTCTGGATGTTTTCTCTGAAGGAGATGATGGCCTTGCACTTTTCTGTGGCGTGGGGAATAGGTGGGTCTGATGTCTTGAAAAGCATTCTGCGTCTGTTGGTGGATTCATTGATGGTGTTCGTATAGTAATTAGCTTTGGCTCATGTGATGAGCTATCTGCGTGTTGTGCCGAGGGACTTCAGTATCAAGAGGTCACCTGGAGTTCTGCTTTTTCCATTTTCTTTCCTAGCTGTGGATGGCTGTTCATTTATTGTCTGCGAGGTTTTTAGAGTTAGTAGGATGCGGAGCAGGGAAAAAGGGTGACAAAGTGAATGGTCCAGTTCAGGGCTATGGGTGGTTAACATTGGATTATCGGTGATGGTTAGAAGACAAGGTCGAAGATGTATCCTTTGGAGTATGTTGGCTGGGTGCATGCTGTAGCACATTGAGAGTATCAATGAGGTTGAAGAGAGTGTCTCTTGTGTTTTTTGAGCTTGTGTTGTTTAGTAGGTTGAAGTCACCCAAGAGGGTGGTTAGAACATGTTGGATGGAAAAGGTGGCGAGGAGAAGTTCTTGTTCTGCCCGGGAGGCCTGTAGATAAGCTGGAAGGTGAGGTCTGAGTTGCAGAGAGAGGAATGGGATGTCAGCAGCTCCATGAAGTTACTTGCCTGCCTGGGGTACAGGAGAGACTTATGGATGACAGTGAGTCCTCCTCCCTTCTTTTGTGCGCAGTCCACATGATGCATGCTGTAGGATATGGAAAGAAGGTTGTCTAGGATGTGGGGGTTAACCATGTTTCTGTGACGGAGAGAGTGACACACTTGTGATGGTGATGAGGTCTATGAGGTCTGGTGTGTGGTGTACTGCAGATCAAAGGTTAATGAGCAGGAGCTGGAGTTTGAGGATGTGTGGTAGTTGGTGGAATGTGTACGAGGTTGGGTCTATGTGTTGTGCGGATGGTATGTGAGTATTGGCCGTGGTCTAGGTCTGGGTGCGATTGTGGAGATTGGCAGTATGTTGTGAGGGGTGATGCACATGCTTATATTTTGCTTTGCATATTTCAGTGGAACAGGGGTTCTGGACCAAGACCCATCCTAGCCCTCACAGGCCCAAACAAGCAACACCCTTGATTGTGCCGCCATTTGCTGGTGATACATGGGCAACAGGATACCATGAAGAGCTGACTGAAATAGCATTTTAATTGTAAAGCGCTATAATCTTTGAGTGAGCTTCCCGCTGTGGAAAAATTAAAATGAACGTCTGGATTCCTGCTCTGTCAGAGTAACAGTTACACTATCATTCTTTGGTCTCTGCTGCCACTTCGTGTTAATTATAGGAATTACACAGTCAGAGCTTTAGTTAATTGCTTATCTCTTTCATTCGGGCATGTTCTCAAAGTTCAGTACTGAAACTGGAACTGCACCTGGCTGTGCGAAAGCGCCTCAGACCGTTGATATTGTAATCCTCAGGCACTATGAGTTTATTCCAAAGCATCTAAACTGTGCATGTATCCCTGCAATTCTATGACAGGACCAGTGGAGAGGATTATTTACTCTTTCTCTTTGTGTAACACAAACGTTCATTACTAAAGTGCAGAGAGAAATATGAGCAGCAACAACCATAAGTTTAGAGCTGCAAATTACGTGATCAGGTACACTAATCATGTCACTCAATGTCCATAAAATGCAAAAGTACTGCTGTCACTTTCTCTTTCTTTTGCAGCTTTGAGAAGTCTTTTCCAATGTATTTTTGTGTCGACCTCACAACTTAACAGAGTTCTGCTAATCGATGGTGTGTTTCACAGGCTCGGTGGAAGCATGTTGCAGTCTCATTTCGAGGTCTATGTCCACCGTTTAAGATTCTCACTGACTGCTCTTTGGTCTAGGTGGTGACAACTAAGTAAGATCCGGCACAAAAGTGATTACATTACCTCGGCTTTGCTTTAATACTCATGTGTTACTCTGCACTGGGAAGGTGTTGTATGGGTGGAGAGTGGGTGTTCTCGGCATCCATCCATGATTTTTGCCATATTCCCAGGCATCCGAGACTTGGCCCGGAACAAAACTCTGGGCCTAGACCGCCTACCCCTCGAATACTATCACACTTTCTCGTCCTTACTCGCGCCCCAGCTGGCGGCAATGTACAATGCAGCACTGGGTGACAGCGCTCTTCCCTACTCACTTCGCGAATCCCTCTTGGTTTCCATCCCTAAGCCGGACCGCAACCCCAGGCAACTTGCATCCCACTGGCCCATTGTAATACTTGGAACAGACTACAAAATTCTAGGCAAGATCATAGCTGATCGTTACGCCCAAATTCTGCCAGAGCTGGTGCACCGTGACCAAAACAGATTCGTTCCAGACCGCTGCACCTTCCAAAACATACATCGCTTTTCCATGTGCAAGATCAAGTAAAGTGACGTTTCCCCAGAGCAGCTGCCTTATACTTGATTTGGAAAAGGCGTTCGACACCCTGACCTGGCATTATCTTTTGCCGTACTTACCCGTATGAGGATAGGCCCCAAACACTTAGCCTACACCAAACTCCTATACCCTAGTCTGAAATCCCGAATCTGCTTGAGTTGACTTGTCTCTGCTTCCTTCCTGGTGTGCCGTGGGACACGTCAGGGGTGCCCATTGTCCCTCCTCCTGTTTGCCTCGCCATGGAGCCTCTGGCAGTGCGGCTGCATGCCGAGGGCCGGGAGTCGGACATTTAGCTGGCAGACAGGATCTATGGAGTGTCCTTGTACGCGGACAATGTGCTCCTCTATGTCCGTGACATAACAGCCGACCTCACCCCGATCCAGAGAATACTGGCAGACTTTGCCATCGTGGCCGGGCTCCAAGTTAACTGGACAAAGTCGGCTATCTATCTGCTTCACCATGGACAACTACTATGGGAGGTATACCTTGGCGACACCTGGCTCAACTGGCACGACCAGGTGCCACGCTACCTGTGAACCTGCCTATACCATACTCCCCTCGACCTCTACGAGAGAAATCTCCACAGAGCCTTCGCAGGCATACAATCCCAGATACACTTCTGACAATCTCTAACCCTGGCATCTATTGGCAAGGTCGCCTTAGAGAAAATGATCATTTTGCCACATCTTCTTTACTACTTCGTGAACGTTATGGTCATACCACCCCACTCCTTCCTCAAGGAACTGGGTGCACTCCTCTGCTCATATGGGAATCCGGGCACTGACGAGTAGCTTTGGCTAAACTGCAGCTGCCGACAAATTGGGGAGGCTTACGGGCCCCCTCCTTTGAAGCATATTTCCTAGATGCACAACTGCAATGGCAGTCTCGCTGGACAGCCAGGCGCTTTCTGGATGAGACTCGCATAGACCCTAGGGACATTCGCATTTCTGCACTCTGACGCTTGCTTCTACCAGGGGCACATCATGCCTCCACCTGGCCCCTCCAAGTGTCATAAGGGAGAATATGCATGGATAGAATACACCACCTCTCTCAGGAGACCCCGCTCTACACTCCGAACCTACCTCTGTTTGGCCTACCCCGCGGTCTGGAACATTACACCGCCGGGACAACGCGAGCATGGACAGACCATTCACTCCTCACTTTAGGAGACCTCTTCGCTGAGGGACAACTCCTTCCCTTTGATCAGCTAGCAGATGAGAGCGTCCTTCAGCCGGGGCAGTTTCTTATATACAGACAACTCACGCACATATACCATACACTTTGGGATCTGTCGGGGGGAACCAGAGACTCACCCAGTAGATAGATAGATATAGATAGATAGATAGATAGATAGATAACACTTTATTCGGTTATCCAGAAACCATCAAAGAATACATAGAGAAGAAACAGTTAAAATGTGATGAACTTGTATAAAGACAATGACAACCCATAAAAACAAGTCATATTATAGTTGTAGGATTGGATCACCCATATTAATTGCAGCAGACTGCCAAAAAAATAAATAAAAACATCATGATGTATTGATATTAATATCATATACATCAGATAAAAAAAAAACTCTGGTCAAAAGAGTTGTTGCAGCGATTCTGCGGAGTCAGAGAACTATGCTTGGGATCATGGACCCTTAGTAGGCAGGGACTTAGTCATCCTACCACCCGAGTACCCATGAGCCCAGGGATCGACTGGCTAAGGCGTCTCACTTGCCCTCCTACTCACTCACAGTGGAACAAGTGATTAGACACCCCAGAACACAACACTTCCGACTCTCTCAGATATCTCGGTTGCAGGACACACCCTTTAACTCTCACTCTCGAACCAGCCCACAATAAGATCTGACAGAGACACGAGGAAAGATTAAAATGTTTATTTTAACTATCGTGCTCTAGTATGCAGTATACGTGCCACAACAAGCAGAAAAATGCCTAACACAAATACGGTTAGCATAGCAAGTAGTCCGTAAATCATAAAAGGTGCTGTCATTGTGTACGACAGTGTAGCCTAACATCCCTCCCCTTCTACAGAAACAAATTGATAATATATTAGAAGATCTTTGGGTGATTGCAGCAGACCTCGATCTACATCACAGGTGCTCCCACGCTCCCTTGTCTGGAAAGATCCCTCTCCAAGTGCGTATTACCCACCCGTATATACCTATATGACCAAAGTACATGCTCCCAAACAACAGCTGCATCTGCATGTTTTGTCTAGGTGCTAGGGCCTGACCAGAACAGAATAACAAGGGGCATTGTTGTTTGACCTTGTCTGCAGTGTTCAGACTAAATCCCAGGAAAGAACAGAATGCATAAACAACAACATGTTCTGTGTGAAAGTTGCAGTGTGGCACAAAGCACAATACGATCGTTTAGTAACGTATGTAAAGCACAAGACAATCTGCCACAAGCTCATGCTAACATAGGGAAAACGACAATGGTGACATGGACCACGTGACACCCTCGCCTTGGTCAGGATGGTAGCCCATAATAGCTACAGAAATCAAGGGTAAACAGAACCAAAGCGTTTCCGGCGAGCGCCCAAGACAGAAGACGGCTGAATGAACCGGAAGGAGAATATTTTGTACACAAAAATATATCCAATTACAACATGTCGTCAGGACCCAATATGTATGATGCCAAGTGGAACACCATCAGCTCCAGTAAGGCATCAGAACCTTCCAGGGTGAAAAGCGCAGCCATCCAATTGAGCAAGTCAAATGAACATACGTGTTCCTCATATCCAGTGGTTGCCAGGACCATCCAAGGAGAACTTGTGTTGACTTCAATAAAAATGAGATCCAAGAGTCGGTGTGCACCTGCATAGGAAGCCGCGTCGGCCACTGGCCCCAACAATGGGTTATACACATGCCACATACCCAAGGAACAGTCCTGGTTATGGGACATCAAGAGACCCATCAACAGATCATAATCCAGGGCAGCGTGTGACGGTGTAGCGAGGCAGATAGCCAGGGCCCACTGGAAGGGGCACCGGATGCAGTAAAACACAGGTTGCACACAGGTAAAGAAGGAATAGCAGAAGGTCAGACAGAAATCAACATCCAGAGCCTCTAGTGGAATCAATCCAAAGAGCTGACGCATCCGCTCATGGTACAGCTGCAGTTGTTCCTGTCCAGGCAGAATCACAGATTGAGCAGTCATTGCGGAATAGAAGAAAAAGGACAACGATGCCACAAATTAAGATGAGCAGCAGTGTGAACCCACCGAACACGCTGGAAAAAATTGAATGAATAAAGGCTGAGATTACTCAAAAAATCGTTTTGAAAGAGAAAACGAGGCCAGAGCCCACGAGTTTAAAAAAGTGTGCTAGGCCCGTAGTATCAGATGCATTAAATATTTGATTTATCTATTCCCCGAAGTGGAGGAGGAGATTCGTGTTTAACAATGATTATATTTCACTGGACGTTCTCGCCACCTGCAATTCGAAGGTCTCACGAGCTGACGTGAGAGCAAGCTCTTGATGAAACAATAGCGCCTTGAGTCTGCTTAGCTTATTGAAATCTGTTTTCAGGGTTGGGATGGAAGGCCACAATGAACTATCTACACTCCCATGTGGAGTGGGAAAGAGGACGTTGTTGCAACAAGTAACTAGCTGGGAAACAGTCACTACGTACGGGATCCCCATCCGCAGACCACAGCAGTCCTTTTATTAAGGACAAGATAACTGCCATTGGACAGCAATGTGTGAGTGAGAATAATAGCGGGAACAGGAGTTCATTTTAGAAAACAAGCCAAATTAGGGGCAGAAACATTACAAGCGCCGTGGAGTTTCACTTGTTGACGTACCAGGGAATGTCCGACAGTGGAATCACACTCTTCTTCTGTAAGAAATACTTCTCTTTCAGCTCGTTGACAGTGATATGTAAACGGTAAAGACCATAACTCATGTATGTAACTGCTCCCAAGGGGCTCATATCTACCTACGGGAAAGTGTTTCTTGCATGCAGTAAACTGAAACATAGAGATGGGCAAGGAAATGACCCCATGTATTAACCAGACTGCAGAATGAATTTCGGCTACAGTAAATGGTAGTTGTTCGAGTTTTTCTATATGCAGCATAGTGTATGTAGCGTCTTTCATGGCCATCAATTGTTGTTTACTTGTTAAATTGAAAGGTAAGAACAACACACTAACATTCTGGTAATCCCAGGGAATTCACCCGTTTTTAAGTGTTTGTAGTGTCCACCCAAATTGAATAACTGATCTAAGACGATGTTGACAATGATATAACATAGACACTTCATTTTGTACAATATCAATAACAGAAGATACAATATTGTCTAAGGTATAAATACAAGGTGACAATGTGTTAGTACTGTTATCGACAACGGCAAGGACTCTATCGAGATTGTCCTGATCTATTTGTCGTAGAGGTACAGCAGCTTCTATTTGTGACAATTTCCAAAATTCATTATACACCGCATAAACAAAACGCTTTGCATGAGGGGACTTTGGACCCAGAAGGAAATCAGCAAGGTTTATGTCTCCAGACAAAAGAGAAAGATGTTGTTTTACAGAAGACAGCGTGGAATGTTCTAACCATTGTTGACGTAATTTGCCAACAGAATAAGTGGTGACAGTATTGGAATTGGGTGTCTGAGTGTAGCGTGGATCAGGTCTATGTAGTGTAAACCAAGAGGTGGTATTCATGAAACGCGAATGACAAACATTCATGTCTATTGACCACAAAGCCCATCCAGGTGGATTCATCATAGGGGAATTAAACATACCATTTCATGCAAGTTAGTTGATCTTCAGTGTAATTTGTATAAGTCTGCCAGTTATCATAAAGGGCCAGGGACGGAATAGCTGGAGCATTCAATGATTACATTTTAGCCAATCCGAAACAAGTAGTTTGTTGGACTGTGTCATTAAGAAAGATGATTTGGGTCGGTATTTGACATGCACGGGACAGGGACCAGTGCCTTGCACTTGCCAAGGCTTAGTACCCCATACTGATTTTAAACCAAAGTTATCTCTCCAATAATCATATCCCTTTAGTGCCATGTTTTCAATAAAAGACGAGGAATAAATTAACTTAGTTTGGGTTAGCATATATTTTTTGAAGGACTGGGAACCAATTTAAAGTAATATGATGCCGGATCCGAAAGGTTATAACCAGTAAAATAAGTGTATTTTCGCTTTTGCGTATTGGAACTACCCTGAGATGGAGTAGGGCAATATTCCCACTGAGTATAATTAACAAGCATTTGCAATGCAATAGGTCTCCAAATTGTGACAGTTAGAGCTATTGGCTTAGTCAATGGCAATGTCTTTTACCCATGTGTTTTAGTTTGGAATAGAGTGGATGTATGTGGTGTGGAGTGGAATTATGTGGGTTGTTTTGGACTTGTTAGTTGTGGAATTGTGTGTGGTGGAATTGTGTGGTGTGGAACTGTGTAGTGGAATTATGTGGCATGGTGTGCTGTGGAAACGTGGATAGTAATTATGTGGTATTGAGTGTATTGGAATTACGTGGAGTGGCATTGTGTGTTAGAGTGTTTATTATGTGGAATGGTGGTATGTGTATGCGAATGAAGAGAGATTTCTATAGCGCAAACTTAGCTACAAAGTAAATACGCCTGTTTGGCAGACTGAGGGGGCTCACTAGACTTATTACTGCCTCACAAGGGTAGCTTTTAAGTATGTTTTCCATAGCAGGGCCCTACAATTAGAAAGCAGTGATTTACACAGAACCAATTTCGGTAGCTAGCACTGAATGTGAAATGCTCAGCTTCTTTATTGCCCATCTTTTAATAAATTGTGGATTTATTTAAAGCACTGATTACATATTGAAGAACAGTTCAGGAGAGAAAGACAGAAGAGGTCTTTTGGAATGTTCACCCTAGAAGTGATTCAGAAACATAAACATCGATTTGAAACACTATCCTGAGAAATGGTATGTGGAATTTAAATGAATTCTAAATAAATGTGTGTGTTTAATGTATAATGTAGCAGGGGCCTCCTAAAGATCACAAGGTGCAGTATGTAGCACAGAAATGATGCGCAGGACCAGGTTAAACCGGATTACTGAAACTAGGATGGGATGTGGGGGGCTATGAACTGGGCACTGGGCTATACACCAAAACGCACCGCTGGTTTACACCTTTTTACCGTTTCAAGCACATTGAGATGAAGTGATTTGCCCAGCATCACTCAATAAGTGGCAAAGGAGCGATTGGACAGCAGATCTCCAGGTTCCCAACTCGGGCTTAAGACACAAGTCCACGTCTCCCATTTAAAGCAACATTCCCATTTTACAAAATTTGGGAGATCCAGTGACTGCGGCGAATTAGCAAGATCTCTTCCAGTACAGGAGGGTAAGTTTCAAGTTTTATCTCACACACACAAAGCCCTATAAGGTGAGCGCCAATACATAATGCATTGTATAACATTGTATGCCTAGCAGAGCAAGTTGTTACTTTCTGTGCATAGTGTTCTTAAGCTGCGAATTTGAGGGACACATCAGCATGATTAAACAAATGAGAAAATGGAACCCTTTTCCACATTTCACATCCAATCCCGTCATTCAGGCTACAGGGGCTGCCGCTCTGTGTTTTATATACTGTGGGGCATATTAGCAAGACCCACGTTAAAATTATCGCCGTTTTAGCGGCAGGAAACTGCCGCTAAAACGGCGATAATGGGCTTGCTAATATGCGTTATAGAATTCCAATAGAAGCCCAGGTTAGATGTCCTGCACATCTAACCTGGGCTTCTATTGGAATTCTATAACGCATATTAGCAAGCCCATTATCGCCGTTTTAGCGGCAGTTTCCTGCCGCTAAAACGGCGATAATTTTATCGCCGGTCTTGCTAATATGCCCCTGTATTTGTTGTGAAACGATTTTCTGCACAAAGCTTATCAAACAACTGCATTATGCACACTATGTGATTGAAGTCACAACAGAGGTAGACACTAGTTTTGCCTTGCATTGTTACTCTTTTCCAAAATAAACCTTTTCCTCTGATGTAAAAAGTCCGTTTTTATATAGCGCAGCTACTCACCCTTACGGGTCTCAAGGCGCTGGGGGCCGTCGTGGAAATTAAGTGAGCTATTGCCCAGAGTCACATGGTGCTGAGCTGAGCTGCCGCCATAGCCGGGGATCGAACCGTGAACCCTGTGCTCCGAAGTCAGCTGCCCTGGCCGCTGATGGCCAGGAATGTTTATGCGGTTGCAAAATAGAACGAAGACGCATTATTTAATCACAGATAATTATCTGCTTTCGAGTTTGTACATATAAATGTGCAAATGGGATCTCTTCTCCTAAGGCATCACTTTGGGAACATTGCACTTCCGGGAGAGAGGAGATCCAATTTTCACGTTTATATCTACAAACTGTAGATATAAACTTTTTTTTTATTTGACAACAGAAACCATATCGCTATCAAAAAGCAAGGTAAGGTTAAAGTATGTGCTGTGCACATCAAAGAGAAAATGGCGAAAGTAATAAACTGTCGAAAGAGTCTAATAGGCAGGTTGGCTGTTTACAATAAAGAGATCTTATCATGCGATTTAGCAGTTTTCACAAGTCTCAACAGTTAATGGGCCGTAAAAATTCTGAACATCCAAAATCTGCACATGTTAGAGTGACCCCGAGAGTGTCTGCAAGCAGGGTTGACAGATTGAGCTAGAATTTGAACAATCTGTCTAAATTGTTGCCTGAGTGAAAATAAATTGATTTGTGCTGGTTGGCAATTCTTATGCTATTTATAATATAACTTATTGCATTTTTTTGGTTATTAGCCTAGGAATTAGTGCTGACAACAGCCTCTGGGGCATATTCTCAATGAGCCATCGCCGAGTTATCGGCACTTTATCTCAGCCACAGTTGCGATAAATTTATCACCCAATTCACAAGCTGGTGTTAACAGCCCATAGCACCAGTTTACCTGCGATAGCAGCCGCAAAAAACATCGCCACAGATGACCCCGGCAACTATCGCTAATGATATGAAGAGTAGGCGTTCCCGTGCAAAAAGCCGCGACAACACCACACCTCAACATTCTAAACGACCAGCCAGATCTGCGATAAGTCCACAAAACATGCGATATGGCGCGTTAGCCGCAGGAAATTAACACCTGCTCTGACCTGGTGCAAAGGCGGACGACAGCCTGCACCACAAAAGGGAGCCCAGCCCACAGCCACACCTGAAGGACAACAGACGCCATGGAGCCACTGAACATTCGGGCCGGACACCCAAGAGGGTTCCAACACCCACCGCCACCACCCCCAGGACCACCCCTCCCCGGGCACCCCCCCCCCCGCCAAAGACATGCCACATCAACTACACGGAATCATGTACCATATAATCCTGATGTCGCACAATCACTTTTTGTGACATGCACGTGTCGTCAACAAAATGAGCAACACACATACACCTTCAATGCAACAATTGAAAATGTATTCAAAGAAACACAGAACAGAAATGAAGACACATGGCCGCTCCCCTCGGGACAATCCGTAGGACACAGCCTGCAAGACAAAAATCATGATGAGAAGGTGTGTTTTGCGCACATCAAAGGACAGAGAGAGAGCGAAGGAGAGAGAGAGAGAAAGAGAGGGAGCGAGAGAAAGACGGACAGAGAGGGGGGGAGAGAGAGACGGACAGAGAGGGGAGCGAGAGAAAGACGGACAGAGAGGGGGAGCGAGAGAAAGACGGACAGAGAGGGGGAGCGAGAGAAAGACGGACAGAGAGGGGAGCGAGAGAGAGACAACAGAAGAGATGGACAGGGAGAGAGAGTGCCGACAATGCGCACCCAGGCCACACTGCTCACCTGCTGCCACCGGTGTGTCTCCAACCACGTGCCGGTATGTAGTGCAGTTCACCAGGTCACACATCTGAAACAGATCCGTCATCTGAAACAGATTCCAGATACATGAATGGCAAAGTACAAACATTTGTACAAGACATCATCGCCTGTCCGCCCCTGCGCACCCAGGCAGATGCACACCAGCCCCTCCCGCTGCCCAGCGTGCATGCCTGCCCCTGCGCACCCAGGCAGATGCACACCAGCCCCTCCCGCCGCCCAGCGGTGCATGCCCGCCCCTGCGCACCCAGGCCTCACTGCTCACCTTCCGCCCTTGGCGTGTAGCAAAGAGGGCCCACCACGTGCCGCTGCAAGCCACATGCCCGGGGCCCACGGACCTGGCACCATCCACATCATGCAGCCCCGCTCTGCAGGCCACCAGGTCTCACATTTGGTCCGGGGTCTTGATTTCGCCATGGGAGAGGACATACCAGTGCACCCGGCCTCATCGCAGGCTGCACACCCGCTCAGCCCCTGAGGTGCCACCAACTCTGTGATCCGGGATGCAACGCCACGTGGCGGTAGGCCCGCGCTGCCGGCTGGCTCTGGCCTACACTGCGGTCCAGCATGGCACACAAATCCTGAGCAGTCCGGACCGCCGGGACGGGGCATCATCGCAGGCTGCACACCCGCTCAGCACTTAAGGTGCCCCTACGTCAGTGCAACCAAAGTCACCCTCCCGTGGCGGTGTGGCTGTGCCGGCCGCAATGTATCCGGTGCCACCAAGTCTGCGCACCAAAGTCATGGACTCTGTATGATTGGGTATCGTGTTGCGGACGCCATCATGTCGCCTCCGGTCCTGGGGAATGTGATGTTGCAGGGCCCGAGGCCCTCATGCCTACATTGACACCACACGCATGCACCCAGATAGAGAGTGGAAATGGCGTCGAGCACGTGCGCATGGCCCTTTTCATTGGCAGGGTCACATGTCTTGTGACGCATGTGCTGGATGGGTGTGGTGTGGGTGTAAACCAGCTGTGAGGGAGTGGCTGTGGCAAGCTGACAACTAGACCTGTGAGCAGCAGATCACTACAGGGAAGACATGGGACATGTAGCGTTGCCGCCCCCCCCTGTGAACGTAAGCGGAGTGGGCTGGCCTGGCGTATGCCAGTCCAGAGTAAGGGTTTGTAAATGACCCCGGGGCCCTGGGCGAGGTTCCGTACTGGGCTGGACAAGGAAGTAACTCATGCGTGTGTCCCTGTTGTTGTGTCAGCGCCACCCGGAACGCATTCGGCAATGTGTCACCCTGTGACCCCTGTTCTACGACATGAGCCACATGGACGTGAGAGGAGTCCAGTGAGCCTACATTCATCCATACTTCCACACTTGAAAGACCATAGACATGACACATCTGTGTGAATATGAATAATTAATGCACATACAGTGGAGTGTTGCATCTGGAGCAGTACAGGGCCATGCAGACCCCACATGACGATGTTGGCCCGTGGAGGGCCAGCCAGGGTCCTTCAGGGAATGACAAGTCCAAAGGAAGAGGACGAGTTCAGTCCGCAGTCTGATTGCTGTGTCATTGGCGATCAAACAGCATATGGCAGTCCATGTCGAGGTCCAAGGTGAGTGTCGCAGAGTGCATCGGGGGACAGTGGAAGGTGATGATGCAGAGGGCAGTACCAAGCTGAAGCCGGCCCTATGGCGGAGATGCATGCTACCGCTTCCTTATGACCACGAGGCCAGAGTCATCCGCATCTTCGTCCTCTGCTGTTGCATGTGCCTCACGTGTGGGTGGTGGTGTTCTGTCTCCAGCACTGTGTGGCAGTGACACATCAGTGGCCGGAGGTGGAAGGTCTGCCGCACTGTGTGGCACTGACACTTCAGGGGGCGGAGGTGTGGATGGAGTGGTAGCAGCAGCATGCATCAGCGCCAGGCCTTGTGGCAGCAATGCCATGAGGATGGTCCTGAGGTCATTGAGGAACCCAGCTACCTCTCGCTGGTGTGCAGCCGTGGC
Organism: Calotriton arnoldi; assembly: GCA_963921515.1. Lineage (NCBI taxonomy): Eukaryota > Metazoa > Chordata > Amphibia > Caudata > Salamandridae > Calotriton > Calotriton arnoldi. Next base: position 3,085,984 of record CAWUFW010000309.1, on the reverse strand, counting down.
AGCCGCTTGTTCCGCATTCGCCCGCTCCATGGTCTCCATTACCCTCCGCATGTTTCCCAACTCCCGTGTGACATCGCTAGAGCCACTCTGACTGGACAGTTGTTCTATTCTCTGAGTCAGGGCTCCAGCGATGTCAGCCATGGTCCGTTGGAGGGCATGGAGTGGACTGTGGGTGTCCGTTAGGGACCGTAAGTGGTCCCTGATGGGACTTAGACACCCACGTATGGCATCTAGTTTGTCTGCCATGCGGTCGAAGCCCACACGCACCTGTTCAGCCAGATTCTCCTGGCACCCCAAAACATGGCGTTGGAAGGCCATCTGTTCTTCGTGGGGGTCCTGGGAGGCAGCCGTGATGGGTTCTGCCTGCTGTGTGGTCTGTGCAGGGGGTGGGGTCTCCTCGTAGCAGCTGGGCTGCCCAGCTCCTGGAAGTGGGCTGCGTAGGCTGTCCACGAGCACTTGGAGGGCGTCAGAGTCGAAGCTGTGCTGGTCCTCTTCGTCATCAGAGTAGAGAGGGTCGGGCTGCTCTGCAGGAGGTGTTGATTCTCCCTCTGCAATGTGAAGGGGAGATGCAGTTTCACAATGTGTCCACATGTATGTTGTCGCATTGTACATGTTTTCATACAGACAGCATGACTGGGTACATTGTGTCTGTTTGGGAGGAGCTGCCTATTTGATCGGGGACAGTGGACATTTCAACAACAGACGTGTGTGTGTTTGTACTTGTACATTATCAGCTCACATTTCCCTGCAATGCCATATGTGATTGGCCAGTGTCTGCACCCAAGCGGCATCAGTCATGTCCTGTGTTCTGTTGTAGGTGTTTTGCGGATTGTGTCACATGGTTGTCAATGTTGATGTGCTCTGCATGTGATGTATGTGTGCTGCATTTTGGGTGAGTCGCCCCTGCAGCTCTGATTTTGCTGCCCCTTATCCCTTTCATGCGGTGTGCCTTTGACTTCTGTGCTTGTACAGTGCTGACATGTTGCATACTTGGGTACATTGGTCCCTTGGTTGGAGCTGGTGGTCAGGGGCATGGTTTGTCCGCAGATGTGCTGTACTTAATTGTGCATGTGTGCCATTGTGCCCATCTCCCCCCGTCCCCCCAGGCCCTGGTCGTTACTCACCCTGTTGCTGTTGTGTCGGGTACTGTTGAGCAGTGTCCGGGCCCCCAACTCCCCACTGATGACTGTGGAGACCATTTCCTCCATGTCGTCCAGCTCCTCCTGTGGCGCTGGGCTCCCACCTCCAGTCTGCATTGCTGCCTTCCGGTTGTTGGCGAGTTTCAGCTTGGTTTTGCGCTTGACATCATTCCAGCGCCTCTTGACCTCGTCCATTGTCCTCTTCAGCACTCCGACTGCATTCACCTTGTCCACGATGGACTGCCATAGTCCATTTTTTGTTGCCAATGACACAGTGGAGGTGACGAACAGTTGTTGATGGTGTTCTACCACCTATGCTATCAGGATCCTGTTTTCCTGCGGACTGCACCGCTTCTTCCTACTCTTCTTGTCCTTGCCCTTCCCTGACCCCGATGTCCCAGGCTGGTCCTCCGTGGGGCTTGTGGGGTTCTGGTTCTCCTCCGTACTTGCTCCGGCAACGTCCATTGTGCTTCGCAGTTGTTTGGCATTTGTTTGTCTGTTTTTTTCTACTTTTATGGTGATTGTTCCCGCCTGATGCGTGTGAATTGCAGGCCTGTAGCTGGTTTTCGAAGATTTATGTGTCGAGATTGGCCTCATCGCATCATTTTTTGCGTTGGTGTTTCGCATTTTTGCAGCGTGGCGTTGATTTTAACGCGGTCAGTTGACGCCTTATCTGGAGACTATCGCATGGTACAGCCGTGTTGTGAATACTTGGTTAACAAGGCGTAAATTTCCCGCGATAGACTTATGATGTTGGATGTTGCATTAAGTAACTTTTGCGATGGTTATCACACGTTCTTGTGAATATCCCCCTCTATCTTTACTTCTTTGAGTGATAAATCTGTGTTGGTCATAAGCTCGCAGCTGTGCTGTGTAACTGAAGTAATTATGTACCATTTGTGTGTAGCAGGGGGGATTTGGGTAGGGTTTTATCACAGAAACGGGTGCTAATTATCTATTGTGCAGCGGTTTTAATTTTTTTCTTCTGAACGATAAGCATTTATTGTATTTTATTTGTGTTTTAAGCTCTGTGTGTTTTGACCCGAAATAAACTTGATTGTTTGACCTCGGGCAGATGAAATGCTGAGCCCAAGCTCTGTGCGTGTAAAACAACGAAGCACGCTGCTGACATCAACCCAGGAAGTATCAGGGAGCGGAACTGATGATAATAGCTTGTTTTGATGCGCTCCGTACACTGCTGCAATCTTGTTCATCGTGGCGCTTGTAATAAAATGTGTTAGTGCTAACCCATCTTTGTGGCACTTATTTGATCAGCCTTGAAAGGAATGCGGCCGCTCTCGGAAGGCATTTGCACCCTTTACCGAACGGCAGGCATTGGGTTTAAACCCACTGAGCGTCCATGCTTTCACAAAGACAACAGTAGAAATTAAAGGTTATGGCTGGGCATAGTTCTTCATAGCTGAAAGTATGCGGGAGTGGCTCTCTATGTGTTGTTGCTGTTATTTTTGTTATTAGTATTACTGTTGTTGATTTGTCTTATGTTTTTCCGCTCTGGCATCAATAGTGTAACCTGATATTTTAAGGCAAATCATAAAAGATAAAAGAAGGTAGGAAGTGAACTCACGGAAGGGGCTGGTCACTTCCGGTCCTCCTTTCTCCAGTAGCCAGTCCCGAGGTGGAGGCCTAGACCTGTGTGTTGGATTCTTTGGTCGAAATGAACTTGGAAACTGACATCACAACTTGAACATTATGTGATCGTGGGCAATTCAAGTTTTCTCTGCTGTCCTACATTACATTACCTGCCACATCTGGAAGTGCTTACAAACAGGCGAACCCAGAGTCTTCACAAAATGTGCGGGCATTTATGTTTACAAGAAAACATGATGTGTGCATTGACCAATGTCTTCTGTAATCTCCAGGGGTCGTGATGCCAGGCTGTGGGTTTCAAAAGCAGGAGGGAGCAGGAGGCAGCTGCAGCCAAAACAGATCTTAGTCTTTAAATGCACAGCAAATGTGGCAAGATAAGAACAAGATTTACAGCCCTGTTTACAACAGAGCTCTGTAAACCACCAGCACTGGTCTCCAGTGCTCCGTCTTAAAGAAAGAAATAGTACTCAAAAGTTCTGTGTAACAACACCCACCCAGAGATCTTCTTGGGAGATTATTAAGAGCACGTTGAACTCCACAGAGGTGAGTTAACCAGCCACGGCCTGTGCCTAATACCCTTGCTGTTAAAGACTGCTTTAAGTCACGGTTCATCCGCTCCACAACAGAATTGCCCTCAGGCCTAGATGGAGACAAGAAATGCACCTGCACTCCCATGGACTTCATCGAATCACGGTAAGCCATAGAGGCAAAAGCTGGACCTTGGTCTTAATGAAAAGTGCCACAGGCATAAGTCCCGACAAAGACATGCAAATCTTGTATAACAGTACCAGCGTCAGCAGAGCACTGCAGCCAAACCCAGAGGAACCAAGTGCATGAATCCACTGCAACCAAAATATATTTGAAAGCATTATCGGATGTTAATGGACTGCAATGATCAAGATAAAAACACCCAAATGGATGGTTAGAAATTAATAGATGTGTCTGAGGTGGACGTGACACAATAGAATTCTTAATTTGTTGACAAACATCACAACAAAGCACATATGCATTAGTCTGCTGGTATAAGCCGCGCCACCAATAGCACTGCTGTAAAAGAGAAACTGTAGCCTACACTATAGCATGAGCAGATGCCAAGCCTTCATGGGAAGCCACAATGAGCGATAGTTTGCGGTCATCATTGGGAATCAAGCAATCAGCAACGGTAGGAATAGTTACAAATGGTACTTTTGCAGAAGTCATTTGATAAGTATAACGGAAAGGGAAGTCCTGCGGAAAAGGAGTACCCTTCCTAGATGCGCCTATAGCCGCCAAACTGTCATTGTCAATTTTATTTATGGATCTAGTAACTGCTGCTACTTTAACTGTGGCCACTGCAGATTTGGCTGCTTCATCAGCCATTGAATTACCAACAGCGTGCGCCCCCGCACGTTGATGTCCTAATGTATGGGCAACATTTGTAAGTGGCAAACGCTCCTTAAGAGCAGCCACTCGGACCCAAATCGTTCTATGCTTGATTGTGCTACCTTTATGGTTCAAATCTTTTTTATTGGATATGATGCATTCAGTAACAACACACCCACCTACAACCACTGGCCGGCGGGTAACAACTTATTCAAGATCAAACTTTATTAAAGAGAAAGGAAAGGGACCAAAGAATGAAAGGAAAGAAGGCAAGGATGAGATTCGGAGAAATAGATGAGATAGAGGACAGATATCCACCCACGGTATACGTTGAGACATGGGAGGGATCTAAGGCTGGTGTTCCCTCGGTGGACGCGGTGGGTTCGTTAGTGGCGTCGAGGGAAATCTTAGGACTCGTAGGTAGTGAGGGCAGGTGAGCTCTATGAACTCTGAGGATAAGAATGCCACTGCGGTACCCCAGGTCTTGTCGAATTTTGGCAATGTATGGTTGATGCCCGCTGTGATCCTTTCCATCCCAACAACCTCCCACAATTTGTGTAACCAGTCTAACTTCGTCGGGATGTCGGGTGTGCCCCACTTCGCCAGGAGAACCTGCTTGGCGGCCTAGTGCTAGAGTGATCGCCCTGGCCCTACATGACCAGAGGGGGAACGTGAGAGGATTGGGTAGCCCCAGGAGGATGTAGCTTGGGAATCTGGGGAGCTGTCTGATAAATTTGATCAATGACGGGCAGGATAGTCTCCCAAAAAGCCTGTATCTTAGGACACTGCCACAGAATATGTGACAATGTACTCTCCTGCCCGCACTGGCGCCAGCAGAGATCGCTGCAGCAGGGCTTCCATTTAGCAAACCTCGCTGGGGTGTAATACCAATAATGAGCAATTTTTAGGAGCATTTCTTTCCCTGAGGTGCTACACGATGATGCCCGGGCCCTGTGGATAATATCAGCCCATTCCTTCGGGGAGAACTCCCGACTCAGCTCCGCCTCCCACCTACGCTGCGCTGGGGATTTGGTCTGCGTCCATGCCTTGTTGAGAAAGCCATAAATATCGGACAAAAGACGTTTGTTGGAGGTGCGGGTGATGTACCAAATTTCGAATTTCGTGAGGAGCCGGCCAGCATGTGGACGGATCTGCGGCTGAGTGACCCAATGGCGCAGTGCCAAGTACTGCCAGTACGCTGCCTTGGGGATCCCATAATAAGCCACCAGTCTGGGAAAATCCAGGATTCCCCGCTCATCAAAGAGATCGCCGATACGTTTACAGTTTGCCTCTTGCCATTTCAAGTAGGTGTTACCCACGTGAGCCGGGGGGAAGTCCGGATTCCCAATGAAGGGGGTCAGGGGTGAGATAGCAGTGGACAGCTGACACCTCTCTTGGACTCTGTCCCACACCTGCATGGTGGCCCGTAAGACAGGAGAGACGTACGCGCCCAGCGGCCGGTGTCGCCTGGGGATCCAGATATGGATTCCTGCTACTCCCCTATCAATGAAACACCAATGTTTTTCGACTCTAGTTGGTACCATTCAATCATCCATCGTAGTTGCGCCGCTTCGTAGTAACGCCCAAGATGTGGGACACCCAGGCCTCTGTCGTCCTGCCGCAGGTATGTGAGATGGTGGGCCATGCGCGGTTTTCCCCCCCCCCCAAATGAAGTTGTTGATGAGTTGCTGCATTTGAGCCAGTATTGTGGGTGGCGGGCAAAGAGGGAGCGTCTGCATAATGTAGAGCAGACGGGGCAAAATTGTCATTTTGACGGCTGCGTTCTTGCCCAGCCAGGAGAGAGTATGTTTCTGCCAGTTGTTCAGGTCGCGGCGGACCTTAGTCAGGGCAGCCGTATAGTTCACCTGAGCCGTCTTTGCGGTAGTAGAGAAAACCCGGAGCCCCAGATAGGTGATGTCAGTAGCAGCCCAAGAGAATGGGAAGTTTAGCGATAGCTGGTGACGGTCCGCCTCTGGGAGCTTGAGGCTCAAGGCCTGGGTCTTGTTCAAGTTGATTTTGAATCCCGAGGCCGCACTGAAAGCCTCAACCTCCGCCAGCAGAGGGGGAAGAGATAGCGACGGGTGTGATAAAAAAAGTAACACGTCGTCCGCGTAGAGGGAAATCTTATGTTCTCTGTCGCCCATCCGGATCCCGGTGACCGTTGAGAGTTGGCGGACCCTTTTGGCGAAACAGCTCCATATAGAGCGCGAAAAGGAGGGGGGAAAGGGGGCACCCCTGTCGCGTGCCCCTACCGATCCGAAAGGGACGGGAGACCACCCCATTAACCCGGATGCGAGCCTGTGGATCGTGATACACGCAATTTACCCATTCCCGGAATCTGTCCCCGAGCCCGAAGCGGCTGAGAACTTGTTGCAAATAGGTCCAGTGGACCCGATCGAATGCCTTTTCGGCATCCACCGAGAGAAGAATCGTCGGGATCCGGGTCCGTTGTGTCTTGTCCAGTAAGTGGCAGAGTCTTCGCGTTCCATCCCCGCAATTGCGGTCCGGAATAAAACCCGATTGATCGGGATCCACCAGGCCATGCATGTGGGGAGCAAGCCTGGAAGCCAAAATACTGGTAAAGATCTTCAGGTCCACGTTGAGCAGAGAAATGGGACGATATGAGGCACACTCCCGAGGGTCCTTGCCCGACTTGGAGATGACCACCACCTCCGCCATGGACATCGAGGGGGTGAGTTTCCCGGAGGAACTGAAGGTGTTAAACAGCCGTGCCAGAAGGTGGGAGAGGTCCGACGCAAATGTTTTGTAGAAGTCAGCCGGGAAGCCATCCTCTCCCGGGGCCTTACCAACTGAAAGTCCTTGGATGGCCCGCAGATATTCGCCCGGGGTGATGTCAGCGTCCAGGTTGGCAGCAACTGATTCCACGAGCAGAGTCACCGGTGCCGCCTGCACATATGCCATGGCCACCGTGGGATCCAGCCTGTCGGCCGAATAGAGAGTCCTATAGAAGGCCTCAAATGCGGACGCTGTTGTCATCAGCACGTAAAATCTCACCCCGCTCGGTTGCGAGTTCTTCGACCCGGCGTGCCGCCGTCTCGGCCCGCAGAGCGTGAGCCAAGAGTCTCCCCGCCTTGTTCCCCCCTTCGTAGTAGTGCTGCTTAGTGCGGAGCAAGGCGTATTCGGCGCGGTCCAGATCTAACGCCCGCAGTTGCTTCCTCGCCTGTGTAAGTAGACGCTGTGTTTGGACCGCCCCCGTATGGCGGTGCACACCTTCCAGCTCCCGAATCTGATCCTCCAATTCCTCCCTCTTAGCCTTGCGGTCCTTGTTCAGGCCCGCTGCGATCGCGATACAGCGTCTGCGGAGTACCGCTTTCAGAGCGTCCCAAAGCATGTCAACCCCCACCGAACCTACATCATTCACTTCCAGGTAGTTTTTAATAGTGTCTCGCAGCTCAGTAACGTTAGCATCATACGTGAGTAGCTTACGATTGAAACGCCAGGGACTCTGCCGAGGGGAGCCGCCAGGGAGACGCAACGCTAAAACCACCGGGGAGTGGTCTGAGAATGCTGCCACCCCAATAGAAACCTTGTCCGTGGACGCCGTGACTCTAAGTGAGGTCCAAAAGAGGTCAATGCGAGCGTACGTTTGATGAGCGGCGGAAAAGAATGTGTATTCCCTTGCTGTCGGGAAGCGATGGCGCCAGGCGTCAACGAGCCCAGCCTCCTTCAGTCTCTGAAGCGTCGTGTCAGATATCGAGCCCGTGTGTCCCACCCTAAGCGTTGACCTATCCACCTCTGCCACAGGGACCAAATTAAAGTCTCCCCTGATTATGAGATCCTCATCAGGGGACTCCAAAATTTAACCTATAGCTTCATGTAGAGAGGCCTCCTGGTGGACATTGTGGCTATAGACCGACGCGATCGTATGCACCCTCTCTCCCATTAGCACACGCAGAGCCAAAAGTCGACCCGCGACTTCTGTGTGAATTCCCAGTACTTTCCCCTGAAAATGCGTAGCCAAGAGAATCACCACTCCGGCCTTTTTCCCCAGCCCCGATGAAAAATATTGTCTGTCGAACCTATGGGAATGAAGCCGCTTCCAGTCCCGCCGCATGAGGTGGGTCTCCTGAAGGAGGCAGATATCACACTTAGCGTCTCTCAACAAGGGAAGAAGCGCGCGGCGCTTTGCTGGCGAATTAAGGCCCCGCACATTGAAGCTCATAATGATTACTTTAAGACGTGTCATGCAGGAGTATGAGGGGGCTCAACTGCGCGCCGACTAAACCTGTCATAGGGGAAACCCGCTGCAACGGGGAGTCCACTCCCCTCCTCCCGCCACCCGCCATGGGACCCTGATATCAACAGACCCCCCACCCGTAGCACCTCCTCACATTGTCCCCCTAGTCTGACAAAGCGGATCCAGGACGTGTATGGGAGGGCAGATCCGGGAAATCGAGTCAAACACCCTACGCAGCCCAAGAGAGGGGGGACAATTGAAACTCTCCAGCCGCCATGTCCAGGTGTGTGTGCCAGATCCTCCCACCTTTCCACGGTCCACCTTTCCTTCCCACCTCCTCCCACCATACCCAACCACCAAGGTCGATGAGTCACCCTACCTGTCGATGAGATGACGGCAGCTCTCGGTATCTGCCTGAGGGCCGCCACATTCCCGTGGGTGGAGAAAGGAGAAAAGAAAGAAAAGGAAAAGAGAAAGCGAGAGAGAAGAGAACACAAGGAGACATCAAAGTCGTCGTCCAACTAGAACAAATCGCACCGATGTGCAGGGGTCCATGAGTCCGACGGTCGGTCGTCACCATCCTATAGTAGGGGCTCCCCCCCAAGACCGACAGCTTGACACACTGGGCTCGGACCCCTCGTTTCCGCATTGGATCCCAGGGCCTCAACGGGTCGAATCAATCACCAGCTTGGACATCAGAACTCTCCCGCTCTTGCATCTGTCTCAGTAGAGCTTCCCGCTCCATCCGGCTCTCTTCTTCGGAAGGCTTCGCCAGGGCACCCCTCCTGGGGCCCCTCCTCCTGCCCGGTCTCCGCGGCCCTCCTGATGCTGGGTCGCCCGCCGTCACTTCTGAGTCGTCAGCCACGATCAAGACGTCCCCAAGGATGGCCTTCGCTTCCTGCAGGCTTTGGACACCATGCGTTTCTTTGTTCCAGACGAAGGAGAGGCGGAACGGATGCCCCCATCTATAGCGTAGCCCCTGCTCCCGTAGAAAGGTCGTGACCGGTCGCAGCTCCTTTCGTCTTTGAAGGGTGAGGGGCGAGAGGTCCTGATACACTCCCACCTGAAGGCCCTCAAACTCCACTGTTGGACGATCCCAAGTAGCAGCCATAATAACCTCTTTCTGCCTGTAGGAGTGGAGGCATGTCAGGATGTCCTGCGGCTGGCCAGGGCCCGAGGACGGGCGCCCGGCCCGATGCGTACGGTCCAGCGTGATCACCTGGTCTCTCAGGTCTGGCACCATGTGTTTAAAGAGTCAGAGTACCCAGTCCTATAATTTGCCACCATCTGCTTGAAGTGGTACGCCTTTGATGCGGATGTTGGAGCGCCTCGAGCGGTTCTTCAGGTCTTCCAGTTTAAGGCATAGCTCCTCATGCCGCTCTCTGAGGTCAACTAGCTCCTGGGCTTGTTCGGTGATCTCGCCTGTCGCCATTGCGCTCCAGGGTATCCACTCTATCTCCTACCTCGCCGAGATCCGCCCTGAGCTGCTTAATATCGGAGGCCATTTCTTGTCGCAACCCAGCAAAGTCGTCTCGCAGAGCCCCAAAGAGCTGTTCCATGAATGCTTTCGTGAGGGGCTCTGCAGCTTGGCCTGCAGCCGGATCCATTGGTACCTCGCCTGAAGGGGAGCCGTGGGGATTAGTACTAGGCCTCCCTAGCTTCTTACCACTCGGTTTCTGGAGTAAGTCCTTAATGGAGGATTCCTTGCCCAGGATATCCTTCTTGGCACGTTGAGTAGCCATGAGTGGCAGCTCACGGATGGGGGGCCGGTGTGCCCGCAGCAGCCGCCGGGTCTCGTCTCAGGAGGTGTCGCCGACTCTCACTGAAGTTGGGTCCCCCGCTCTGTTGCCCCTCCTGAGGGGCCGCTGTGTGAGGTGAGCAGGCCTGGTGCCACTCCTGAGTTCCGCACTCCTCAACCACCAGCTACGTACAGTCACTGAACTCCGGGGTGTCTGCGTAGAGCTGCGGGGGGCCTGCGCGCACCACTTCCTCCTTCGTGGCAGGCGTGAGGACCCCACTTGGCACGGTCTCCTCCGATGTCCAATCCGGACCACCGTTGTGGGGCTAGTCGCGCAAGTGGCTCCCTAGCACCTCCTCACCACAGCCAGCACGGTACTCCTCTCTGTCCCCTCGGCCAGGCCTTGCCACCAACCCCGCCACTGGGGGCTCCCCGTCATTCAGTCGGCACAGGTGTAGTGACAGAGCGTCTGGTGCACTATGTCCCGGGGAGAGGGCAGCTCCCGCCCCCTAGGGCGCGATCACACCACCGGGGCCGTCGCTTCTGTTGTGGGGTCGGTTACTCCGCAGCACCCCCCTGGCAGCATGCACCGCGTGGCGAGCCCGGCCTGCCTGCCATCTAGGAGGATTGGAGACCAATCACACCTCCCAGGATGGCGGAGGGTGAAGCTGGATCTCCAGGCCAAGTCCACTTTCCGGCCCAAAGAGGTATGTGTGATCCACCCGGCAAGGGGCCAGCAGCAAAGAGACCAGGGATCCTCCCCTAGGTCCCTTGGTCCTCAATCGTGATCAGGGCCGAGGCCAGGCTCGCAGGATCCCTTCTTTGCACCACTCACCACAGCACCGCCGCCGCCCAGGCGTCACTCCGAGTCCGTACTCGCTGACTCCCAGTGCGGAGCCCCGGCGCACGGCCCCTCAAGGCTGCTCCCACGTCGCTGCAGGCCCGTCCCCCACGCCAGTCACCAGCCTCTATATTACCACTGGCCTAGTTAGGGGAAGCCGGCGATGGGGCCCCCAAGCTCTCCAGTAGTGTCCCGTGGTGGGATCGCCGACCATTCCTTTCAGTTCAGCTCCCAGGGGGCCGCACTACCGCTGCACCCCGCTGCTTCTAGGCCGCGCCTGCGGCCGCCACCTCACGGACCCGGATCTCAGGAGGGCCTCCGCTCAAATCCGCGTGGGGCCGCACTCCAGTCGGGGCAGGCACCTCTCCCCCTCGCCGCCTCACCTCCTGACTTCGTCCGGGCACCACCGGCACCTACGGCAGCGCGTGTCGCTGTCCTCGCACCCCTCCTCCAACAGCGAGATCCTCGTGGCCTCCGCGTCTTCCCCGTCTCCATTGCCGATCGCCGCCCGGAGCACGCCGCAGCAGGATACTGCAGGAATTAAGGGTCGCCCCCGGATCTGTAGATGCCTCCAGCAGTCCGGACACTCTGAGACCTCTGTACACCTACTTCTCGGGTCTCTAGACTGCTTCTTGACGCCTTTTGTCGGCCTCGGCGAGTGGAGCCCCAAAGAAACAGTGCTACTCCGCCGCCATCTTGGCCACGCCCCCTTGTGCTACCTTTAGAATACCGAAAATCATTCTGTTTCCAGAAAAACAAATTGTCATTGAAAGACTGTACACAATAAAAAGAGTCACTCACAACAAGGGTGGGTAACTCAGGATCAGCAAATTCAAGAGCTAAAAGTAAAGCTCGTAACTCAGGCAACTGGCCCTTGCAGGCTCCCCAAGACTGCGTGTGAACTAAAGTAGAATGAAAAACTCCGTCCACTACTGCACCTACCACAATAGCGCAAGCTGCAGAATAGTTTAGAACCAATGGCAGGTTGAGCCGAACCATTTGTGTAAATCAGTGGTCTTCAAACTTTTTGATGCAGAGACCCCCCATTCAAAATTGTTTAGGCGTAAGGACCCCCTCCCGACAAAAATTTCTAGAACCTGGTAGTCCTTATCATTGACAACCATAAATGTTCTCCAGAGAAACGGTCAATCTGTGGTTGCACCTCATTAGTACCAGTTTAACACTAAACATATAGCAATAAGCAACAAAAAGGGGACCAGTACAGCTTTACAGAGGGCCTTCTACAGAGCCGCAACACCTGTTGCTGCTTTTTAGTAACTTTTAAACTTTTTGAATAAATAAAAAATTGTTAAAACCAGCAGATTATGCGGCAGATGATGGATTATTTGCAAATGCAGCAAATCTATAATTATGCTAAATTCGCTGCAGCCGCACAATCACATAATTCCAGTGGGCCTCGGTATAATAGCTGTAATGCATGGGCTGCAACTTTATTGCGCAGCATTTGAGGAAAACCATACTATATTTAATGGGATGCTGACAGCTTGGCATTTACAGCTGCATCTAACTGGAGGTAGCTGAACATCATTCATCATAATTAAAACATACGCACGTTTTTTAGGTCTTTCATTGTCAGGTACCTACATATAAAATAACAGGCAGCTTCAATGAATAATAAATACATTTTAAAAAGTTGTTACTCAGTGGGAAATGCACTATAATAAATTATGAAACCTCTACTAGTTAATGCACTGCAAAAGTCTGTGTGAAACCAGAGAGCCACAGAATTAAATCGTGGTTGGTGCAGTGGAGAATAGTGACTTGTGTAATTTTCGTGCTATGAGGTTACAGCCTGTGACATAAAGCACTGTGAATATGTAAGTCTTTATTTTATACTTGCATTACACACAGTATAATGTTTTCTGATAAAATGGTGCTTCCAAAATATACGGGCTACTTCCAAAATATAGGTGCTTATTTTTTTATGACGTTCTGGTTGCGCAGAGAACAGACTCATATCTACGAGGCCACGCAAAGTCATTTTGCGCGTCTTTTCATGGCCTCCTAGATATGGTGTAAGGCAACGCAGCGCAAGCTGGTGCATTGCCTTACACTGCATCAAGGGGCCGTTTCCATGGGCGTTGCGTTGGGTTTTCCCATGGGTTTTGACACATTCCTGGATTTACAAGGATCTGTGAACCTGAGGATGCGTCAAAACTGTATGCTGCCCTAGGGGATGCGTAATGAGGAGAAATATCTTTATTTCTCCTCAATTGTTTCCTCTTTAGAGAAGTAGCACACATAGGGCCATATTCTCAAGAACGGGCGATAACTATCGCCAAACTAGGTTAATGCAATTTTACATAACGCCGTCTATCGCCGGAAACTAACGCCGTGTTAACGGCGTATTCTCAACACGCCGGCAACAGGCGATAGTATCCCGATAATGTGTTCGCGTTAAAATTACCGTGACGCCGATAAAAAAGGAAACCCGAACGTGAAAAAAGTTGCGATGGGCCCAACAGCGATAAAAATATCAGCGATAATCAGCGCCAGGCTTGCTATTCCCACGTCTGGCGGGAAAATTCACCATAAAAGCTTCAAAAAAAATAAATTAAAAAAACCCAAACAACTGAGAAGCACCATGGAGGAAGCTGGAGCAACTACAGAGGCCAACCAGAACCCCACAAACCCCCCGGAAGACCAGCCAGGGACCTCGGGGAAGGAGAAGGGCAAGGAGAAGAAGAAGAGGAACCCGCGATTCAGTCCGCAGGAAAACAAGATCCTGATTACGGAGGTGATCGAACACCACCAACAACTGTTCATCACCTCCACTGTGTCATTGGCAACTAAAAATGCAATATGGCAGTCCATCTTGGCCAAGGTGAATGCAGTCGGAGTGAAGAGAAGGGAAGTGGACGACTGCAAGAAGTGCTGGAATGATGTGAAGTGCAAAACCAAGCTGAAACTCGCTAACAACCGGAAAGCAGCAATGCAGACTGGAGGTGGGAGTCCAGCGCCACAACAGGAGCTGGATGAGATGGAGGAAATGGTGTCCACAGTCATCAGTGGGGAGACAGTGGCAGGAGTTGGGGGACCGGACACTGCTCAACATGACCTGACCCAACAGCAACAGGGTGAGTAACGACCAGGGACTGGGGGGACGGGGGGAGATGGGCACAATGGCACACATGCACAATTAAGTATAGCACAGTGCACACCCACAACGACTCTGGATCATGTCCCTGATCTCCTTGGCGTACTGCAGCACACAAGGAAACAGCAAGTAGGCCCCCGTCGACAATGTGCCCAGAGGGGGCCCTCCCCACACATCACCAATCTCACAACAAACCCATGCACATGTGCTGAACCCAGCAAAGCTGCCTGTCCATGAGCCACACTGACAATGCAAGTGACACTGCATGACGATTAGCATGGCTGCAGTCCAATTATCATTACATGGTGCACGCCACGACACTGAGGTGGCTGAGTGTGGACCACATCCGTAAACGAGCAGGTCACACCCTGACACATTCACGTGCACAAACAACCCCTGACGTCAACAAGACATCTGCGGACAAACCATGCCCAAGAGTCCCAACTCCCACCAAGAGCCCAATTTACCCAAGTCTGCAACATCTCCGCACTGTATGAGCACAGAAGTGAAAGGCACACCGCCTGAAAGGGATAAGGGCCAGCAAAATCAGGACTGCAGGGGCGACTCTCCCACAATGCAGCACACACACATAAGAATCAGAGCACATTAACATTGACAACAATGTGGTACAAACTGCAACACTTTCACAACAGAACAGAGGACACAACTGCTGCCGCTTGTGTGTAGAAAACTGGCTAATCACATTTGGCATAGCAGGAAACTGTGAGATGATAATGTACAAGTACAACCTCACATCCCTGATGGTGTAGAAATGTCCACCGTCCCGCATCAAATAGGCATCTCCTCCCAAACAGTCACAATGTACATTGTCATGCAGTCTGCCTGTAAACTTGTCCAATGCGTGAACATACATGGAACACACTGTTAAACTGCATCTCCCCTTTACATTGCAGAGGGAGAATCAACACCTCCTGCAGAGCAGACCGTACATCTCTTCACTGATGATGAAGAGGACTTCCACACCATCGACACCGACGCCCTCCAACAGCTCATGGACACCCTCAGCACCTCACCCCCAGGAGCAGGGCAGCCCAGCTGCATCGAGGAGACCCCACCCCCTGCACAGACCACACAGCAGGAAGCACCCACCACCACGGCTGTCTCCCAGGACCCCCACGACCAACACATGGCATTCCAACGCCGTGTGTTAGAGGGCCAGAAGGAGATGGCTGATCAGATGCGGGTGGGGTTCGACCTCATGGCAGCCAAACTAGATGCCATACGTGGGTGTCTAAGTCCCATCAGGGACCACTTACAGTCCCTAACGGACACCCACAGTCCGCTCCATGCTCTCCAACAAGCCATGGCTGACATCGCTGGAGTCATGACTCTGTGACAAGAACAACTGTCTAGTCAGAGTGGCCCCAGAGATGTCAGCCGGGAGTTGGCACACATGCGGAGGATCATGGAGAACATGGAGCGGATGCAGGCGGAAAGAATGGCTGCCATGGCTGCACACCAGCGAGATGTAGCTGGGATCTTCCATGCCCTGCAGATCCTCATCATGGCATTGCTGCCACAAGGCCTGGTGCAGATGAATGCTGCTGCTACTACTCCATCCACATCTCCGCCCCCTGATGTGTCAGTGCCTCACAGTGCGGCAGACATTCCACCTCCGGCCCCTGATGTGGCACTGCCACACAGTGAGGCAGACATTCCAACTCCGGCCCCTGATGTGACAGTGCCACACAGTGCTGCAGACAAAACACCACCACCCACATGTGAGGAACATCACACATCAGAGGACGATGATGTGGATGCTTCTGCCATTCTGGTAAGAAGAAAGCGGTATCATTCATCTCCGCCAGCTTGGTTCTGCCGTCTGCATCATGCCCTGGAATAACACCTTCCACTGTCCCCCGATACACTCTGCGACACTCACCTTGGCCCTCGACATGGACTGCCATATTTGGTTTGGTTACCAATGACACAGCAATCAGACTGCGGACTGAACTCTTCCTCTTCCGATGAACTTGTCAATCCCTAAAGGAATCTGGCTGGCCCTCCACGGGGCAACAATGTAAAGTGGGGTTTGCAAGGCCATGTACTGGTCCAGCTTCAACACTCCACCGAATGTGATTAAAACATTCTAATTCACACAGATGTGTCATGTCTATGATCAAGCAAGTATGCGATTGAGGCTAGGCCTTTGGCTTATGCTGCGGCAATGAAGATACACACACAACAGTTGGCATGTATGAGCCAAGACCCCGAGCGGTCTTGCGCTCCTTTATTTTTCCATTCGGGTGAGCCCGCCCTCCAGGTGCATGCTACATTGCAACATGTCGATTAAGGTCCGGGTGGCGCCGACACTACAACAGAGACACATGCCATAGTTAAGTTCGTGGCCAGCCCAGAACTGAACCACGCCCAGAGCCCAGAACTGAACCACGCCTAGAGCCCCGGGCCATTTCTTCACACTCCTCACACGCCTACGCGTGGGCCGCCGCCACGGCACTGGGATGTCGTGCGCTTCGGAGTACGTCTCCAGACGTTCCACCCAGGCTTTCCAGCGGCCTGCCTGGGACGGGGGTGGCCCCGTGACTGTGAAGGGCTCCAGTGGCGTTACCGAAGACATGCTGTTGGCTGCTGGAGATGGACTTGTGGGGTAGCCCCACGGGACGATGACTTGCGGTGCACTGAGTTAGTCCCACCGCCGGAAGAGCTGAGCGGGTGTGCAGCCAGCGATGATGCCGTGGCCTGGAGGCTGGACGATGACTTGTGGTGCACTGAGGTACTGGCACCTGAGGCACTGCATCCGGCACGGGCCTACCGCCACGTGGCGATGACTTGTGGTGCACTGAGGTAGTGGCACCTGAAGAGCTGAGCGGGTGTGCAGCCTGCGATGATGCCGTGGCCTGGAGGCTGGACGATGACTTGCGGTGCACTGAGGTAGGCCCACCTGAAGAGCTGAGCAAGTGTGCAGCCTGCGATGATGCAGTAAGCCTATTGGGGCGGACTGGAATGGATTTATCTGAGACCTGCTGGACCGCAGTGTAGGCCGAAGGGAGCAGTCAGCACACACAGAACTCCACGGTGCGGTGCCGCAGGGTGCGCTGGGGGCCTGTTGCGCGGAAGCCAGCGATCGGCTGAAGAGGCTGCCAGGCTCGTGGGCCTCGGGCTTGTAGATTGCTCCGGCACGTGGTGGGCCCTCTTGGATACACGCCGGTGGCGGCAGGTGAGCAGTGAGGCCTGGGTGCGCAGGGGAGGGCAATCACCGCTGGGCGCCGGACGGGTCTGGGGACCAGCGGGCTGGGGTGCAGCAGGCGCACAGGATCGTGCAGGCACCACTGGTCACGGCGGCGGCTTTGTGGCAGGGTGAGGGGCGCCGCCCTGGCAGACACGCCCCTGCAGGCGATGACGAGATGTGCGCCAGGTGGCGTGTGACATAGCCACCTCGTCGCCGGTGTGAATTTGGCCGTTGGAATTGGTCGGCCACGTGTGTGTAGGCCTATGGTCAGGATATGGAGGACACAGAGACACACGCAGAAGGTCCGCTGTCTTGTTCTGCGCTGCCTCGGTGGTAGTCCCGGGGGTGGTGGTCCTGAGGGTGGGGGTGGCCCTGGGGGTGGTGAGGGTGGGTGTTGTGGCCCTCTTGGGTCTCAAAGCTGCATGATTAGTGGCTCCATGGCATCTGTTGGTCTTCAGATGTGGCACTGGGCTGGGCTCCCTTTCTACTGCAGGTTTTCGTCCTACTTAAGACCAGAAAAAAGCAGGTCTTAAGTTCCTGCTGCTAACGTGCCTTATCGCCTGTTTTTGGGCCGCATCGCCGACCTGGCTGGTCGTTGAGAATATCGCGAAGTGGTGTTTTCGTGAGTTTTTGCACGGGAACGCCTACTCTGCATATCATTAGCGTTAGTTGTCGCTGTCAGCCTTGGCGATGTTTTTAGCGGCAGCTAACGCAGGAAAACTGACAATGTAGACTGTTAGCGCAGGCTTGTGAATAGGGCGATGAATCTATTGCCACTTTCGTGGCGGAAAAGTGCCACTAAATCGGCGATTTGTCCTTGAGAATATGCCCCATAGAAAGAGGAAAAGGCCTCCATGGGTTGTTTTTGTGCAGGAAGGCGTGCCTTCTTGCACAAAAACAATCCTGCCAACAATGCAGACACCCTTGCACCATAGTTCAGGGGTGCCTGATTTGGCGCTAGGCACCAAATTGTGTGCCGGCAGAAAGGACGGGATTGCCCCGTATATTATAAATACAGTCTATTCCCGCCCTTTTGAATTGGCATAGGGCAGCGCAGCAAAAATACTTGTGGAGCTGCCCTACACCATTTCATTGTAAATGAGACCCGTAGATTTTACTAATATCAGTCCCTATGTAATGCAATTTTTTTACATAACTGTCCCTTCAACACATTCTCAGGGATAGTAAGCGCTTTGTAAATACAATGACGATTAAAAGCAAGCACTTCACAGCTCAGTAAACTCTGTGCACTACCACTCAAAAAGCGTCAAGTGATTTGATCAATTAACTGCAACAGCACTCTCCTGAGAAATCAAAGCCAGGCAGACAGCTAAACACACCTTTCTGCCAGTGTGCTGCTGGCCTGAAAGAAATGCAAATGTGCACAACGAGTTAATCTGCAAATCCTTTACATTTGCAGATTAACTTGTGCACATTTACATTTCTTTCAGGCCTGCAACACACTGGTAGAAAGGTGTGTTTAGCTGTCTGTCTGGCTTCATTTTCCCAGCACAGGAGAGTCACTGAATAACACTCCAGGGAAAACATTTTGACTACTGGAATCAACTGTCTGGGATGTTTTCTTTTAGCAAATCAATAGCGCAACCCCCTTCCCATGCCTCCACAGCCCCCCTGGGGGTCGCGCCCCACAGACTGAAGACATCTGGTGTGAATGATGCATTTGTACTGATCAAGAGGAAGAACCGACGAAGGGAGAGGGTAAACATGTTCATACCGAAGAAACTCTTGAGCTTGTAATGACATCAGCCATTGTCAGGGACGTAGCCTATTGTATCCAATGTGGATGGAGAGCTTTAGAGTTAGGAACACTAGCCTTTGTGACCGCCTCTAAGGAAGGCACGGGAGAAACAACAAAAATGTGTTTACCTTGTGCAAGAGGGCGTTCTTTCAGAATCGCCATCTGAACAGCAGTAAGAATTTTCTCAGTAGAAGAAAAACGCAACTCTGCAGGTGTATACAGATGCGATTTGTAGGCTATGGGGACCGTGTCACCCTCATTAAAAGTCACGTAAGTGAAACCGATTGCTCTGGGTAAAATCCGGGTGACCAAATTGGTAGTATTTTATCTAGTTTGTAAATATTGTGTTGCAAGCAAGTCCGATTGTAATGCGCACAACACTGCAGTGTGTTCCAGAAGCCAAGAGGAAGCAGAAAAGGAAGAGTGTATCAATGCGTAGAGTGGCTTGATACACTGAGCATAGTCAGGAATGTACTTCCTGACGAAATTCAAAAAACCCAGCAGAGACTGTAATTTCTTAAGGGTAGATGGAGGTTGCAATTGACACACTTCTCCAGAAAGTGGGGTGCTAAACCCCTACCCTCCTTTGTTAGCTCAGAGCCAAGAAAAAGAAATGCCAAATAGGCTATATGCGATTTCGCAACGTTGAATTTGTACCCTAAGGCGGCAAAACGAGTGATGATGCAATCCACTCGCGCATGATGAGGATTTAATTAATTATATGTCAGGTAAATGTCATCGACATATGAAAAAGCATCAGGATCAGTTTCATTTAAAAGGGACACAATACGTGCTGCAAAAACCCCGGGGCTATTCTTATACCCCATAGGCAATCTCGCATAGCGCCTCTGAGATCCAAAAGCGCTGAATGCGGATAAGTCACGGCTCTCTGGAACCAAATTGTGTTTGAAAAATCCATTTGGAATATCCAAAGTAGTTTTAAACTTAATTAGTGCTGTGGCATGCGTATTTTGTACGGCAAAGGTACGGGTATGGCTATTAAAATGTCTGTAATCCAAAACAATGCGATATGAACCATCAGGTTTTAAAATCGGAAAAATGAGGCACATGGTCAAGACTGATTTGCATATAGCTGTGTCTGACTGGGGTGGCGAAGTGAGCTAAAGAACGATGATGGATTCAACTCACATCTGTGACTGGGGGTGAGTGTCTGGAAAGTTTCAGCGCTCCGTCCATCATCTCCTTGTGTTTGCTTTGTTCGCCCTAAGTTGGCAGGGTATTCCCATATGTGGGTCCCTTGCTCACTTTGCCACTGGATTCAAGCTAGAGGGCTGTTAGCTCGAAACCGGTCCCAGGATGCTTGTTTCCGGGCCAGAGAAGACATGGCTTGGCAGTTCGGGCTGGACTGTTCCCATGAGGCACAGGGTCAAGACTGATTTGTATATAGCTGTGTCGGAACTGGGGTCAATCAATCAATCAATCAATCAAGCATTTGTATAGCGCGCTACTCACCCGGAGGGTCTCAAGGCGCTTGGGGGAGGGGGGTCCGCTACTGTTCGAACAGCCAGGTCTTGAGTTGCTTCCTGAAGGAGAGGTGGTCTTGGGTAAGGCGGAGGTGGATGGGTAGGGAGTTCCACGTCTTGGCAGCCAGGTAGGAGAAGGATCTTCCTCCCGTTGTGGCTCTTCGGATGCGGGGACGGCGGCGAGGGCGTGGTTGGTCGATCGTAGCTGGCGGGTGGGAGTGTAGAAGGTCAGACGGTCGTTGAGGTATCTGGGGCCTTGGTTGTGGAGAGCTTTGTGTGCGTGGGTGAGGAGTCGGAACGTGATTCTCTTGCTGACGGGGAGCCAGTGCAGGTCTCTCAGGTGTCCGGCGATGTGGCTGTGTCGGGGGATGTCCAGGATGAGTCGAGCTGAGGCGTTCTGGATGCGTTGGAGTCTTTTTTGAAGTTTGGCTGTGGTTCCGGCGTAGAGGAGTTGCCGTAGTCCAGTCGGCTGGTGACGAGGGCCTGGGTGACCGTCTTCCTGGTTTCAGTGGGGATCCACCGGAAGATCTTGCGCAGCATGCGTAGGATGTTGAAGCAAGACGAGGAGACGGCGTTGATTTGTCGGGTCATTGAGAGGGAGGAGTCCAGGATGAAGCCCAGGTTGCGTGCGTGGTCCGTTGGTTTGGGTGCGTTGCCCAGGGCAGGGGGCCACCAGGAGTCATCCCAGGCGGAGGGTGATGATCCTAGGATGAGGACTTCCGTTTTATCTGAGTTCAGTTTCAGGCGGCTGTTCCTCATCCACTCGGCTACGTCCTTCATCCCTTCATGTAGGTTGGTTCTGGCGGTTGTGGGGTCGTTGGTGAGGGAGAGGATCAGCTGGGTGTCGTCGGCGTAGGAGATGATGTTGAGGTTGTGTTGGCGTGCGATGGCTGCGAGGGGGCTCATGTAGACGTTGAAGAGGGTGGGGCTGAGTGATGATCCTTGTGGTACGCCGCAGATGACTTCGGTGGCCTCGGAACTGAACGGGGGGAGGCGGACTCTCTGGGTTCTTCCGGCGAGGAAGGAGATGATCCACTCCAGTGCCTTCTCTTGGATTCCGCCGTTGTTCAGGCGTTGCACTAGGGTGCGGTGACAGACTGTGTCGAACGCTGCGGAGAGGTCCAGGAGGATGGCGAAGTGAGTTAAAGAACGATGATGGATTCATTTCCGGTCCAGGGAAGACATGGCTTGGCAGTTCGGGCTGGACTGTTCCCATGAGGCACAGGGTCAACACTGATTTGCATATAGCTGTGTCTGAACTGGGGTGGGGAAATGAGCTAAAGAACAATGATGGATTCAACCCAGATCTGTGACTGGGGTTGAGTGTCTGGAAAGTTTCAGCGCTCCGTCCATCATCTCCTTGTGTTTGCTTTGTTTGCCCTAAGTTGGCAGGGCATGCCCAGACGTGGGCCCCTTGCTCACTTTGCCACTGGATTCAAGCTAACCTGGCTGATGAGGGCTGTTAGCCCAAAATCGGTCCCAGGATTCTTGTTTCCGGTCCAGGGAAGACATGGCTTCGCAGTTCGGGCTGGACTGCTCCCATGAGGCACATGGTCAAGACTGATTTGCATATAGCTGTGTCTGACTGGGGTGGCGAAGTGAGCTAAAGAACGATGATGGATTCAACCCACATCTGTGACTGGGGGTGAGTGTCTGGAAAGTTTCAGCGCTCCGTCCATCATCTCCTTGTGTTTGCTTTGTTCGCCCTAAGTTGGCAGGGTATTCCCAGATGTGGGCCCCTTGCTCACTTTGCCACTGGATTCAAGCTAGCCGGCTGATGAGGGCTGTTAGCCCGAAACCGGTCCCAGGATGCTTGTTTCCGGTCCAGAGAAGACATGGCTTGGCAGTTCGGGCTGGACTGTTCCCATGAGGCACAGGGTCAAGACTGATTTGTATATAGCTGTGTCAGAACTGGGGTGGCGAAGTGAGTTAAAGAACGATGATGGATTCAACCCAGATATGTGACTGGAGGTGAGTGTCTGGAAAGTTTCAGCGCTCTGTCCATCATCTCCTTGTGTTTGCTTTGTTCGCCCTAAGTTGGCAGGGTATGCCCAGACGTGGGCCCCTTGCTCACTTTGCCACTGGATTCAAGCTAGCCTGGCTGATGAGGGCTGTTAGCCCGAAACCGGTCCCAGGATACTTGTTTCCGGTCCAGGGAAGACATGGCTTGGCAGTTCGGGCTGGACTGTTCCCATGAGGCACAGGGTCAACACTGATTTGCATATAGCTGTGTCTGAACTGGGGTGGGGAAGTGAGCTAAAGAACGATGATGGATTCAACCCAGATCTGTGACTGGGGGTGAGTGTCTGGAAAGTTTCAGCGCTCTGTCCATCATCTCTTTGTGTTTGCTAAGTCCCTTTTCCTGCCATGTATTTTAAGTGGATGCAGTAGAGGGTATGAGAGGTCCCTAGTCCTACTATGCGTTTAAGTGGATGCAATAGAGGGTATGATAAGTCCCTTTTCCTGCCATGTGTTTTAAGTGGATGCAGTGAAGGGTATGAGAAGTCCCTGTTGCTGCTGATGTTGTGAAGGTTCTTCCTAAGAGGTTGAGGATAAGTAGTAGGGGTGCGTGTTTTGCACTCGAGTGATACTGCAAGTGTCCTTAGAGGAGTTATTTGTTCCCTAAGTTCTGCATAACATTTACCAGTTTTGATTATTTATTATTCGAATATTTATAGGACTGTTTGATTTATTAATTCCAACCTTTTGGTAATTGGTGATTTATGAGTTCAAATATTTAGGGCCCTCATTCATTGTTTATTTCCATCTTACTTCTGTTTGTAGTTTCCATTTGTTTCTCTAAAGGGGGGATATGTGTTGCAACCTGTGGTTGTTGCAGTGCATCTTCTCCATGGTTCCCAGTTCACTGCTGCTCAGCAAGTGTGAGTGCGATGTAATGGGATGTTGATGAGTGCGTGGTTGGAATGAATGTCAGTTGGAGAGAGTCGGCTGAGCGGAAAGGATGCTGCTCCTGGTGGGGCATTATCTTAACCCTGTAACCAAGTAACTTCTACTTCAATAAAACTACATCCTACAATTTAAGAGACTTGGCTACTTGCCTACAAGAGAGTATCCTCATTTATAACAGGTTTCCACAGGAAATGTGTTTTTTGTGTTGCTAATAACTTTGGCACTGTTTGGAAAATTATTATTATTATTAAGAAGTTTGTAAAGCGCAATGGTTACTCCCAACGGAGTGTCCCTGCGCTAGGACAACTGAGAGCCCCAACCCATGCCACACTAATCGACTACCTACATAACCTCTAAGCAAGGAAGGCAGCAGAGTATTGACGACCGCCCCCTGAATCACGGAAGAGCCAGGTTTTCAATTTCTTACGGAACCAAGGTCACACAAAAAAACAAGTGCTCTCTTTTGCCTAGTTTATGCATGGAAAGTTTTGGGATGATCCGTCAAGCAGGGTCCGAGGAAAATGGAGGGTCCCAAAACACAAAATCCCCATGCATTTTCCATAGACTTCTTTAAGAAGCACTACTGCAAAAACTGCTTAACGGAATTACACCAAATTTGGCAGGAATCTAGACCTTGGTCCACAGACTGTGCTTTTTAGGTTGAGCATTCGAGACCTCTTGTATATACTTTAGTATATACTTATATGTGTATGTACTTTGTGGGCACTGGAGATCAGCCCTAGGACTTGTCTGCTTCCGCTTAGGGACTTTTTTCTGTTCAACTGCCTCTATTTAACTGTCTTGATAGAAAACGACCATTAGAGGTCAGTAAAGTACCATAATTGCTTTCTGCTTAGGGACTTTCTTTTTTTCTGGCAACTGCCTTTATTTAACTTTCTTGATAGAAAATGACCAGCAGAGGTCAGTAAAATATAAGAATCACTTTAGCATTCTCTAGATTCCAGTCCATAGAAATTGTCTTCCACGAGCACCCGTAGACAATAATATTTTTTCAAATCTTGTATTTTCAGTGATATGACCACCAAAGGCCCTGATTTTATATTAAAAACAGAGCTTTGGACTATACCATTTCCCACTGAAAGGCAATATTTCTCTCCATGTGTTCCCATGCCTGGCATGTCACGCAGTTTGGTGCTTACTTTCCCTCCATGTTAAAGAACAGTAGATGATTCAGCACCCAGGCTAATGTGCTGCATAGCAAAATACATATAAGGTCCCAAAGGCGAGACCGATTGCATTGCAAATGCTTGTTGTGATTTGGTGTAAATCTGTTCAGTAGTTTTTTAGAAATTAAGGTTTAAATATATTTGCATATCTGGACAGTTAGGTCCGAGAGAGTCTTGCAAGAGTCTTGCGAAAGCACCAATTTAAACATGGAGTGTTCTGATTGGCCCAGGGAGCTTATTTTCCCTTGGGCCACTTCTCTCCCAAGGGAGTCAGACTCGAGCGGGAACGAGTGCTCTGATTGGCTGCCATCAACATCAGAAAAATGTTGGTGGCAGCCATTACAGGACGTGGGAACTTGGTCCCCTGTCCTGAACTTTAGGAAAATGTGATCTGAGGGGGTAGGGTAGGGATAACCTGCCTCCCTAGGCCCCATGGGGGAGGGGGGAACCAGAGGGTTATGACAATATTGCATTGAGCTCAGGTCATTAACTATTGTTTAAGCATCCTTCCTCCCATAATGCTTTGGAGTCGCTCCTCATCCTGGCCTCCCTACAATGTCATAATATCACCAGTAGCTGTAGGAATTGCCTCGTATTGCGTTCATTTCTTTTGAGAAGCTGAAAGCCCCTCTGAGCTCCCCTCATGGCAAATGTGTTTAAATGATTGAGGCTCTCCTCACAGGACTTGCACTTTAAACTAAGCTCCATTTTGTCAGCATGCTTCTGAGCTCTGTCTTCATTCTGATCTTATCCTTCTCCTAAAACACCTTACTCACAAAAAGACCTGGGCTAAGATTTGTAGAGTTATGAAACCACATCCCTACCTCTGCTGACCTTGGAGCTCTCCTCACACCCCAGCAAGGTCCTTGCCTTTGAGTGGCCTTTAACATTGTGTGGCCACTTGAGATGCTCAGATGCCGTTCCACATCAGTGCTCAGAATGTAATATCTTTTCAAGTGACCAATGTGATGGTCCTCCTGCCGCCGTACCGGTAGCACAAGCCAGCCTCTCTCCTCTTCTACAATTAGGACCTAATCTAGAGTTGGGTGGTACAGAAAATACTAAAATTTATGGACTAGGCGCTCAATCCAGAGGAGAATGTGCTGGTGGAATTCCTTCCATCATGGATAATACAGTGGAGGGCATTATCCATGTATTTTCCTTAGATATTAACAATTTCTCAGGAAATCAGAGAATTTCCCTTTGCCACACAAGCCTAATTCTGACCTTTGTGTACCTTTATCTCCTGGCCACTGAAGTACAATGAGCTGAGTGATTCTAAACTGTTGCGTCTGACCTGCTGATGGGGAAAGCCAGAGGAGATCACATTACCCACCTTCACGTCTTTCCACTATTTCGGGGTGTGAGAAAAAAAAGATTCTTTTGAAACACTTGGGGCCATATATATGGCCAAATCAAGCAGCGCACCAAATTACCTTGCTGCGCTGCACAATGTGACAGGGAAAGATAGGAATACGCCGTACTTAAGTTAATAAGGGGCATTCCTGCCTTTTGCACCTTTCTGCACAAAAACAATCCCCTGAGTCCCCTTTCTATGTGTGCTGCGGAATGCAGTACACATAGAAAGAGGAAAAAATGAGGAAAAATAAACATATTTCTCCCCGTTACAGCTCATCTGCGGTTGCATATGTTTTTGGTGTATTCCCAGGTCCACCACTTCTGATAAATCTTGGAATGTGTCAAAATCCATGGATGTTGCTTAGGAAGACCTACTCAACACCCAAGGAAATGCCTCCCTGGCGCACAGTGACCATAGTGGCAATTTGGGCTGTGCTGCGTTGCATTACTCGAAATTTATGAAGCCACTCAGGTCCAAACAAGGTGGCCTTGCGTGGCTTCATAAATCTCATTTTTAATTTGCGTGACTCTTGCACCACGTTGCCTGGTACAAGAGCGACGTAAAGGGGCACCTAAATATGCCCCTTGTTTTTTTTCACAGAGCCATAAGTGGATTACCTATATGCTCTGAACATCTCCAAGACCAGAGGGAGAGGTGTGGCACAGTGGCCAGAGCGTCTGACTCCGGAGTGGGGGGTTCACAGTTCGATCCTGGGTGCCGGCTGCAGCTCAGCTCAGCATCATGTGACTCTGGACGATAGCTCACTTAATCTCCCTGACGGCCCCCCAGCACAAGGATACTCTTCGCGCTTTACAAATGTGGAATTATTAAACTGAGGCAGTGAAAGTCAGCAGGTCTATTGAAATTGATCAACGGTAGATTGTTAGGTTGTACCACATTTGAAAAGAACATTAGAAGTGGAGACTCATCGCTGACTTTGGTCTTAACTCCTAGAACCCTCAGCAGAGAAGGACTAGAGGAAATGCTATCTGTAACTGAGAATGTGCATTAGAACTTGGCGCCATATCTTAGTAGATATGGCTCAGCGCTGCTATCTTGCCCTAGTGCAAAACACTGCGGCAGCTTGCTGTGCTGGGGTGTGCTTTGCTATTTTTGAATAAATCTGCCCCAAAGAGTTCTTTTTACAAAGGTATCTTTGCCTCCACAGCTATCTTTGGATTAATATATTTCTCCCCATGTCTATGAGGTGCAAGGTTGGTGCATTACAAACCTAATAGTAACCTTACGAGCTCACATCCCTGCTGCCCTGCTCAGTAGGATGCCTGTACCCTGAGTATTTGATGTGGCAACAGGCTACCTTAACCCCCAGGGGTTGCCCACTAAGTCGCTCTCCAGATTTAATAACTCAAATCCAACTTTATCTTCTCTGAGTTACCAGATTTAAAGCAAATTTGTATGTGAACTGCAAGCAGGCATAACCTAACCATCAACAGCAACCTGCTGAAGGCCTTGCGAGCGGAGGAGAGAAGGTCCAAAGGATCACTTAGGAGAGATAATAGTGAGCATAAGGCGAGCACCTTGGCTCGTTCAATCAATCAATCAGGGATATTTAAAGCACGCTACTCACCCGTGAGGGTCTCAAGGCGCTTGGGGGGTTGCAGCTCCGAGTCAGCCGAAAAGCCAGGTCTTGAGGGTCTTACTGAAGGTTTTCAGAGTACTGGAGCGTCTGATGTTGACTGGGAGCTCGTTCCAGGCCTTGGCTGCGATGTAGGAGAAGGCTCTTCCACCCGCTCTGGTTCTGCGGATGCGCGGGGTTTCTGCTAGGGCGAGGTCGGCGGAGCGGAGGTTTCTTTTGGGTACGTGGAAAAAGACTCTTTTGTTGAGGTATTTGGGTCCGGTGTTGTGGAGGGATTTGTAGGCGTGGGTGAGTAGCTTGAAGGTTACTCTCTTCTCGATGGGGAGCCAGTGGAGGTTTCGCTGGTGTTGGTGATGTGCTCATGTCGGGGGATGCAGAGGACGAGTCTGGCCGCTTTGTTCTGGATGGTATGGAGTCTGCGTAACAGGGATATGTTGATTCCAGCGTAGAGGGCGTTTCCGTAGTCCAGTCTGCTAGTTATGAGTACATGGGTGACGGTCTTTCTGGCTTCAGGGGGGATCCACTTGAAAGTCTTGCGGAGGGAGTTGAAGCAGGTGGAGGCAACAGCATTGATCTGGCGAGTCATGGTGAGGGAGGAGTCGAGTATGATGCTGAGGTTCTGGGCGTGGTCCGTAGGGGTAAGGGGGTTGCCGAGGGCGGTGGACCACCAGGTGTTGTCCCAAGCTGAGGTGGTGGGTCCAGGGACAAGGACTTCTGTCTTCTCCGAGTTGAGCTTCAGGCAGCTGCTGCTCATCCAAGCTGCGATGTCTTTCATTCCTTCCTGGAAGCTGAGTCTGGTGGTTTCGGGGTCCTTCGTGAGGGAGAGGATGAGCTGGGTGTTGTTGGAGTAGGATATTATGCTGAGTCCATGCAATGGCAGTGAGGGGGGCCATGTAGATGTTGAAGAGCGTGGGGCTGAGTGATGATCCTTGGGGTACTCCGCAATTGATCTCGGTGGGTTCGGAGAGAAAGGTGGGAGTCTGATCCTTTGGGTTCTGCCGGCGAGAAAGGAGTGGAGCCAGTCAAGGGCGATTCCCTGTATGCCGGTGTTGTGGAGTCTAGTGTGATCAAGCAAGGCTTGGGTCCATAACTCCCCAGACTGGACCACCTCAATATTGAAATAAGCAAACAGGATGTCTGGGGGGGTTATTTTGATTAGAGTTGTGATAAACCTTAGACCATTAATTCCAAAGTTTTCAAGCTTTATTTCGCTTATTTTTGATATTTCAACAAAGACATTCATAAATCAATAGAGCATGTCTTTTCAAAGAAACACCACATTAGTAAATCGCACAATTCAAAAACGTTTGAAATAGAACTATATACAACATTTACATAGTGCAAAAAAATTTTGGGTGAGAAAAAATAATAATATATGAAACGTTTTTACAAACAAATAATAACAACAAATCAGTAGGTTAGGTATCCCCATCCTCTCACAGGCAGGACAGGAAACATGTGTTGCGAAAATGAGTAACTGTCCGTCTGGTGTTAATATGATTGTATGACTGGTTTAATTTCAGGCTGGCACACATGAGCTATTGATGTTTTTCTTGTGATTATTGATTTGTTGTTATTATTTGTTTGTAAAAACGTTTCATATATTATTATTTTTTGTCACCAAAAATTTTTTCTCTATGTAAATGTTGTATATAGTTCTATTTCAAGCGTTTTGAATTGTGCGATTTACTAATGTGGTGTTTCTTTGAAAAGACATGCTCTATTGATTTATGAATGTCTTTGTTGAAATATCAAAAATAAGCGAAATAAAGCTTGAAAACTTTGGAATTAATGGTCTAAGGTTTATCACAACTCTAATCAAAATAACCCCCCCAGACATCCTGTTTGTTTATTTCAATATCGGTGTTGTGGAGTCTGGCAGCGAGAGTGCGGTGGGAGACGGTGTTGAAGGCTGCTGAGAGGTCTAGTAGGATGAGTGCCACGGTGTGGCCTTGGTCGAGGAGCATGTGGATGTCGTCTGTGGCAGAAAGGAGGGCGGACTCGGTGCTGTGGTTACTGCGGAATCCGGACTGGGACAAGTCGAGGATGGCAGTCTCTTCAATTAAGTTAGTCAGCTGGGCGTTGATGATCTTCTCGGTGACCTTGGCTGTAAAGGGGAGGAGAAAGATGGGTCGGTAGTTTTTCAGGGCCGTCGGGTCTGCAGAGGGTTTCTTGAGGAGGGGCTTGACCTCTGCGTGTTCCCAGTCGTCAGGGAAGGTGCCGGATTCGAAGGTGGCGTTGATGGTGCGTCGTAGCTCGGGCGCTATGGCGGCGGCGGTTCTGTGGAAAATGTGTGGCAGGCAGGGGTCTGTGGGGGCTCCTGAGTGAGTGCTCCTCATGGTTGTGGTGGTATTTTCGGTGGTGACCGAGGTCTAGACGTTGATGGTGGGCTGGCTGTCGTCGCTGGAGGGAAGGGTGGTTTCTGGAGTCTGTTCGCTGAAGTTGTCATAGAGGGCCTTGATTTTCAGGTGGAAGTAGGAGCCGAGCTTGTTGCAGAGGTCCTGGGAGGGTGTCACATCCGTGGCTTCGCTGGGGGGTTTGGTGAATTGCTGGATGATGCTGAAGAGTTCCTTTGAGTTGCTGGAGTTGGTGAGGATTTTGTTCCGGATGAAGGTCTTCTTGGTGGATCTTATGAGTTGGTGGTATTCTGTCATGGCGTTCTTGTAGGTGGTCTGCTCTTCAGTAGTTTTGCTGTTTCTCCATCATTTTTTGAGACGTCTGCAGGATCATCTGGCTTCTCCAGTTGGTGGTGAACCAGGTGGCCTTCAAGGGACGTTGTCTGTCGGGGTTGCGGAGGGGTGCGAGCTTGTCTGCGCAGCTGGTGATCCAGCGGTGTAGTTTCTTTGGCTGCAGAGTTGGCACCGGTCGATGCGGGGGGGGTCGTGGATTAGGATGGAGTTGAGGTGCTCCTCTGTGACCTTGCTCCAGTTCCTTCGTGGTGGGCACAGAGAGGGTTTTGTGAGCGGTGGCGGTGTTGAAAGAGAAGTGTATGCAGTGGTGGCCCATCCAGATGGGCTGCGCGGTGTGGCTGAAGCGGATGTTGGTCCCTCCTACGAAGATGGGGTCGAGGGTGTGTCCTGCCCTGTGGGTGGGGTTGGTGATGAGCTGTTTCAGTCTGATGTTGGCGTGGTTGTCTAGGGCTGGTCTGGATCTGGAAGTGGAGGTGTTCGGTGTTGGAGGGGGTGTCACTCGTGCTGGAGGTGGAGAGTCTAAGGGAGCTCTTCTGTGCGATGGCGAGGCCTCCTCCTGGGCGGTTGGGGCGGTCCTTCCTCTGGATCTTGTATCCATCAGGAATGGCGGTGGCGATGTCGGGGCTGGAGGAGGCGTTGGTCCAGGTTTCTGTGAAGTAGGCGACGTCTGGTGGGAGTGTGTCAAGGAGGTCCCAGATCTCTATAGCATGTCTGTGCAGGGAGCGCATGTTTGAGGTAGATGCACTTCACGGCTTCGGTGGTGCTGGCGCCCGGCATGGGGACGGCGGTCATGGGGGTGCTGAGGATGGTGAAGGACTGGCGGCAGTGTCGGCAGGAAAACTGGCCGTAAGTGGTGTTCGGCGTAGACAGCTGGCAGTTGTTGTTCCTTCTGAGGGTAAGTGCGAGGAGGGCAGCAGAGTCATAGCGGTAAGAGGTCGGAGGGCCCGGGTCCCTGGCGCTGGTCGCGGTCGGGTCGTGGACGGGCTTGCCTTTGCGCGCCTTAGGCACGCCAGTGGCGTGCCTGCTGCGCGCAGCCGCATATCGGCCGCCATTAAATAGGGAAGGGATGAGGGAAGCGCAGCTGGGAGGCGGGAGCGAGAACAGGCAGGGGAGAGGGGCCGAGGGGGCAGCAGCGGCGGGAAAGGGAACGGGCAGAAGATCACGCAAACAATAATAACTAAGAACTAAGAAAAACTAAGAACTAAGAACAACTAAGAAATACAGAGGCACAAACAACAACAACACAGACAAACAAAAGGACAGAAAAACAGGCACAATAACAGATACACAGAAAACGGGCACAACACAATCCAGAAAACAGCAGGACCAGCAGAAGAGCAAGGCTCTCCCACTGGACCACCAGGGCCTCGAACACCTACCAGCTAAGGTGAACAGGGTACAGCGGCAGCAGCACTACAGCGGAGCTGCTGGGGGAGAGCGCAGGTCTCTGACCAGGAGGTCAGAGGTCTTGCTCGCACTCCCTCGCAGTGGCCGCCATTAAATAGGGAAGGGGGAGGGAAGCGCAGCTGGGAGGCGGGAGTGGGACCAGGCAGGGGGAAGGGGTCGCGGGGGCAGCAGCGGCAGGAAAGGGAACGGGCAGAAGATCACGCAAACAATAACAACTAAGAACAACTAAGAAATACAGAGGCACAAACAACAACAACACAGACAAACAAAAGGACAGAAAAACGGGCACAATAACAGATACACAGAAAACGGGCACAACACAATCCAGACAATAGCGGGACCAGCAGAAGAGCAAAGTTCTCCCACTGGACCACCAGGGCCTTGAACACCTACCAGCTAAGGTGAACAAGGTTCAGCGGCACTACAGCGGAGCTGCTGGGGGAGAGAGCAGGTCTCTGGCCATGAGGGCAGAGGTCTTGCTCACACTCCCTCGCAGCGGCCGCCATTAAATAGGGATGGGTAGCGCAGCTGGGAGGCGGGAACAGGCAGGAGGGAGGGGCCATGGGGGCAGCAGCGGCGGGAAAGGGAACGGGCAGAAGATCACGCAAACAATAACAACTAAGAACAACTAAGAACAACTAAGAAATACAGAGGCACAAACAACAACACAGACAAACAAAAGGACAGAAAAACGGGCACAATAACAGATACACAGAAAACGGGCACAACACAATCCAGACAACAGCAGGACCAGCAGAAGAGCAAGGCTCTCCCACTGGACCACCAGTGCCTCGAACACCTACCAGCTAAGGTGAACGGGGTTCAGGGGCACTACAGCGGAGCTGCTGGGGGAGAGAGCAGGTCTCTGACCATGAGTACAGAGGTCTTGCTCGCACTCCTTCGCAGCGGCCGCCATTAAATAGGGAAGGGAAGCGCAGCTGGGAGGCGGGAGCGGGAACAGGCAGGGGGGAGGGGCCGTGGGGGCAGCAGCGGTGTGAAAGGGAATGGGCAGAAGATCACGCAAACAATAACAACTAAGAACTAAGAACAACTAAGAAATACAGAGGCACAAACAACAACAACACAGACAAACAAAAGGACAGAAAAACGGGCATAATAACAGATACACAGAAAACGGGCACAACACAATCCAGACAACAGCGGGACCAGCAGAAGAGCAAGGCTCTCCCACTGGACCACCAGGGCCTCGAACACCTACCAGCTAAGGTGAACGGGGTTCAGCAGCAGCGGCACAACAGCGGAGCTGCTGGGGTAGAGAGCAGGTCACTGACCAGGAGGTCAGAGGTCTTGCTCGCACTCCCTCGCAGCAGCTGCCATTATATAGGGAAGGGGGAGGGAAGTGTAGCTGGGAGGCGGGAGCAGGAACAGGCAGGGGGGAGGGGCCGCGGGGGCAGCAGCGGCGGGAAAGGGAACGGGCAGAAGATCACGCAAACAATAACAACTAAGAACAACTAAGAACTAAGAACAACTAAGAAATAAAGAGGCACAAACAACAACAGCACAGACAAACAAAAGGACAGAAAACAGGCACAATAACAGATACACACAAAACGGGCACAACACAATCCAGACAACAGCGGGACCAGCAGACGAGCAAGGCTCTCCCACTGGACCACCAGGGCCTCAAACACCTACCAGCTAAGGTGAAATGGGTTCAGCGGCAGGGCCAGTACAGCGGAGCTGCTGGGGGAGAGAGCAGGTCTCTGACCAGGAGGTCAGTGGTCTTGCTCGCACTCCCTCGCAGCAGCCGCCATTAAATAGGGAAGGGGGAGGGAAGCGCAGCTGGGAGGCGGGAGCGAGAACAGGCAGGGGGGAGGGGCCACATGGGCAGCAGCGGCGGGAAAAGGAATGGGCAGAAGATCACGCAAACAATACAACTAAGAGCTAAGAAGAACTAAGAACAACTAAGAAATACAGAGGCACAAAAAACAACAACACAGACAAACAAAAGGACAGAAAAACAGGCACAATAACAGATACACAGAAAACGGGCACAACACAATCTAGATAACAGCAGGACCAGCAGAGGAGCAAGGCTCTCCCACTGGACCACCGGGGCCTCGAACACCTACCAGCTAAGGTGAACTGGGTTCAGCGGCAGCAGCACTACAGCGGAGCTGCTGGGGGAGAGAGCAGGTCTCCGACCAGGAGGTCACAGGTCTTGCTCGCACTCCCTCGCAGAGGCTGCCATTAAATAGGGAAGGGGGAGGGAAGTGCAGCTGGGAGGCGGGAGCAGGAACAGGCAGGGGGGAGGGGCCGTGGGGGCAGCAGAGGCGGGAAAAGGAACGGGCAGAAGATCACGCAAACAATAACAACTAAGAACAACTAATTTTAATTTTTTTCTTAAAAAGACATTGGATGAAATTGAAATTAAAATGATTCAAAATGGACAACATTATTAAAATGGAGTATTTTTGTGTACTTATGGACATCGCTGTGCTACTGGGACTGGGGCGTAATGGCGCTCCACACCTCATAGATGAGACATTGTGCCACATTTCCGCGAGAATCATGATGTCCACATTTTGAGTCTGGATCGAGTCTGATATCTCTAGACGGTGTTGGACTGCAGACCGACAATTATGTAGCATGCAGCTAAGGGAGAAGCTATTGTCTTTTTGACTTGACTGTTCCAGGAGGGTAGTTGGGATTTGTATCAAGTTAAGAGATTATGAGCGCACCCTGGAGTGGTGAGTGTGAGTTTGAGTGCGATCAGAGATGATGGTAGAGATCGGGCAGCCCGGGAAGATAGGAGGAGGGGGTAGTGGAATTTAAGGTTGCATCACTCTGCATAACTCTAGATAGAGTGGGTCTTAGATATCTAGGGGTGATAGAGTCCGATTAGGTCTGGGTAGGCAGCTGTCTCTTGGTATGCTGGAAGGATGCGGGGGAGGGTCTGCAAGGGGTGATGAGGGTAGCAGTATGAGACGACAGAGAGTCACTTAGATTGACTAAAGCCGATGTGAGGATGTCCATTCTTCAAGAGAGATTTCAGACTGAGGAAACTGCTGGACAGCTATGTCCAGCAATTGTGGGAGGATTGGGATGGGCTGACAGGGACGGACTCTGAAAGGTTGCGGTGCAGGTGGGGGAAGGTGCTGGTTGTTGGTATCCGCCATTGGGAGATGTTAGGACAGGGGCGAAGAAGGTAGGGAGGAAAAGGGAGATATATGGGCTGCCTGAGGAGATGAAAAGAGGGTGGTAGCAGGAGATAATGGTTTGAGGGAGGTTGAAGTGGAATGGTGCGGGGATGGCCTGTGGGGGGGATGTTCAAGGTCTGGTATTGGCGGTGTACTATGGGTTGTGGGAGGTCTATCGGATTGTAGAAGAGTCCGGGATGTGGGATGCTGTCTGGGTAGGCTGGCGGGGGAGGAGAATGGGTGAGGGGTGTTATGGGTGGACTAACAGGGGGAGCGAGGAGGATCGCCAAAGGGCCTGAGGGTGAGATAAATTAAGTTGATCATGGCCAGGATTGTGTCGTTGGCTTAGAACATGATTTTCTCATTGTTGTAAATGGATAAAGAAAGGTTACCCGAGAGGCCAAAGGGGGAAGAGCATTTGAGTTTACGACCAAAGGGGATGCTAGAAAGAGATAAGGATGGGAGAAAATTGCATAAGGACCTGATCCATAAGTCAGTGTTGAGAGTGAAGAGGAGGAGGTCGGTTTTGAGGGAGCCTTTGCATTGGCAATGGTATTGGTCTGCGAAGAGGGTTTCCAGGAAGTTCCTCAAGGTCCTGTGTTTCATGTTTTTCATTGGGTGTTTGGAAAGATTCAGGAGGTAGTTGATCTTGACAGCATTAGAGCCATATCTGGAAAAAGGCGATTGGGGAAGCTGTTGGCAAAAGGCATCGTCATTATGGTGGAGGCTGATGCCATTTGGGAAGTTGTAGGTATAACCTAAGCAACTATTGCTAGGGTAAGGGTCATCGTCACGTGGTCGTCCACAGCCTTGCAAAGCGCTCCGTGTTCAAAGTGTTCAAAGGAGACCTCATTCAGAAGTCTTAGGCAGCGAAGTAGAGGAACTGGGATTGGGATCCCAAAGTCATCGAATTGATGAGCTGGTGTGGTAGGGCAGTTATCTACGGTTGGATGGGCTTGTTTTGTTGGAGTTCAGGAGTCAGAACAGTTGTAACATTGCAGGAGCCCAAACGAAGCGTGGCAGGCTTCAATAAGGTTGATGCGTGTAGTGTGCTTCCAGGGATCCACAGCCTGAGAATCAATATCTTTTGAGTTGGCCTTCTGTGGATTGAGGCTGGCTAGTGGCAGGCTCCACCAAAGCTGCAATAAGACCTGGTCCTTCCAAGTGGAGCTCCCAGCACTTCAATGACGGAGCACCTTCTCCGTGGCGGCAGCTGAAACCTACCTGTGGCAGCACTCTCACCTTGGCATGCAGAGGCACTTCCGGTGCAGGGCAACAGGATGGGAAAATGTAAGCCAGGTAGATAGCCCGTTACATCAGGCGATAATTGACTTTGGGGGCACAGTATTGCTGGGATGGGCAGTGTCAAAGGGAAAAGAACAAGCTAATCGCAAGCATGAATATTTAAAATTTTAACAGGACAACATACACATAATCAAATGACATAGTGCTTAAATATTATCCAAAAATATATTTTTATTTTGTTTTGCATAAAGTTTTGTCAATTTTTTGTCAGAATATCAAAAATATATAATTCTGTATGTTTTAAAATCACAATGCAACAACACATGTTATGACATATGAGACATGATTAAACTAAATAAGAGATTAGAACATAATGATACTGTTGTCTAATGATACAATATTTTTTCTCTTATAGTTGTAACAGGGTCCATATCATATATGGACAGAAAGGAGGGTCGGCGGTAGATAAGACTACCCGCGTTTCGGCAAGTTGCCTTCGTCAGGACACCATCTTGACTTTCACTGCATTGGACACACAATTGGATACATTTCAATGTTTGCATGCACTTATGTCAAAATGTCAGTACATTTCACATGTCCTGTGATGATTTTATTTAATCTGTTTACAATAAAATCTTGAAGGATACTGGTGGTTCAGGTGTGTTTTAGGGGATCTGTGAAGGTTAAAAACCATGCATTAAAGGTGCAGTTAAAACCAAATTCTAGAAGTAGAATTTGTGAATCGTGAAAAGAGTATTGTGAAAAAGGTAGATCAAGAAAACACCCCCAGTCACATTCTGTTATGCATCTAAAAGTGGTGCATTCTGTGGCCTGGATATTAAGAAAAGGCCTGTTTCCTTAGGTGCACTGCATGCTCACAAGTGTGATAGGATATAGCAGAAAATTATACCAACTCTGCCTCTACCAACATGCACAGGAGAACACAGGGTTGAATATTATTGCAATCACCTATTACTATTTCCCGGTGCGATTGGATGGTCACTCCAGTTTCACTGTTTCACACAGCTGAAATTACATAGAATCCCCGGGTCTGAAAATAAACCATGCATATATCTAATTAAAGATGTTCTATAAGTTAAAAGCTTAGATTAATTGCTGAGGCTTGCTTCTATGCCTTATTGAGTTACTGTCAGCATATTTATATGGTCAGTAGACTGTTTCAAATATTATGGTTTTACTCCAAAGATACTTTTGGCTTAGACTAGAGTTCGGTCCAGTTTCAGGTGTCAGAATCTAATAAAAAGGAATTAAAAAAACCGAAAACAGGCCAAAGGTCATAATAAAGGCAATATAATTATGAGGACTTACATCAAAGATTAGTATGCAATCTTAAACCAATTTAAAGCCTTAGCTTATGCGATGGTAAATACCTGTAATGGTCCCTATGTGGCCAAGGTTTCCTGATAGTTGATAGTCAATGTACTAGGACATCTGTGGAAAAACATGGAGTTCTGTCAGTATTAACTAGTTATTAGATGTGAATAATATTAATAACTAAGTTAGCTCAAGGTTGTAATGTATCCTGACTGGTTCGAGGGACTATAATGTTCGTATATGGGCTCGGATTCCTTATGTCTCTATACTATCTACAGAGGAAGTTGGAGCCATTTGTCATTAGTCAACAGCAGCTGAGGGATTACTCGTGAATTGCTGTTAGTCTAAATGCTTCTAAGGCAGACGTGCACAATCGGACGACTATTTTAACTGGGTAACAAGGGCCTGTATTGTTCCTGCCAGATCTATAATGTAGGCAAAGGTATGAAGCGTTTCACAAAACCCATTTGTGAAGGCTTCAGATTGCCAAGCTCAGTACTTATTGTCAAATTGTGTTTCAAAGCGCTATACTTCTGTATGTCGTTTAGTAGGATTTATGTTATGTTGGGCAAAGAGATGGTGGTCATGCATCAGTGACTCGAAAGGGTACATTAGCTGTTTATGACCTAAAGGTGCAGGCTCTGCTTGCTTAATGGGTGGTAGCACTAAAATTTAGTTGAGCATATTGCTTCGTGAAATCCCAACATTATTATCACGAAGATGGCATATCCTTAGGTTTGAGCGCTCCTTTGCCATAAGATCTATATATAAGCCCGGGACCCGGGATTACTATATTCTTGAAACAACTCCAAACATTAATCTTACGACTTTAGCATGTTTGTTTAAAAAAACGGACGCTATTTTGCTATGCGCTCTGTACGATAACCAAGGACCAGAGATACCGCGCTAAGTCGGTATCTTTGGTGTAAGGGAAAAGCAACCTAATTATCGCAATCGCCGGTAGTTCGTTGTAACTGAATATGTCTTACCTTGTGCCGGCAGTATGGGGGTCTCAATCTGATGACTTGCGAGTATCCGCAATGGTGGCGTGCCTGGGACTTGCATGCTTATAAGCGTTGGTTGCTCCTCTCTCCGAAGTGCCCTAATTGGGTTAATTAGGTCACATGGCTACGTAATTCACGACGCGCTAAAACGTAGCTACGCGGGCATTAAAGTGAAAGTAATAGAAATAGAAACATGATGTTATATGCATGCTTGATCAGCTGATTATAAAATGGGATCTGGTACGCCATGTTGACTAGATGTTGGTGGTTATTATTATCAAATAATAAAGTTATATTAAGGCCGAGTGGTTAGTTTATTGTGCGACCAAGATAGTTGATGTATGGAATTCGTTTTCCCTTATTTGACTTCTGTTTTGTGATACGTGGCTTAAGAAATTAATGTACCCATTTATGGTTCTCAAATATAGTACAGCCAATAACCCAGTGTAGCATTGTGGTCTTACATTATGTGGGGGACATGTGTTCCTATTTAGAAAAAAGCTGGATAGGCTGTTGCGTAGATGCTCATGTAGTTACTATTACCAGGATTATATTATACAGCTGTAATTAGATGTATCCTCATAAACCTTAAGTATGCTGGTGTAATATATTCCTATTTAGAAACCTAGGTCAAGGACAAAAAATGGTATATCGATGCATGGTTGCTTATAAAGATGCTACTATTACCAAAAAGTGTTCCACAAGCGTTGGTAATGTGGAAGATATATATTTGCAGCCTGAATGGCTCTCATCTATTGGTTGCATTTGATTGCCTGTTCCCAGGGCATATCTTGATTGAGTCCATTTTTAAACGTGTTAAGTGTAAAAATCCAGAAAACTTCTCGTTTCTTTCTTATGTTTTCTGTTATCTGACCTTCCTTCACTTGTACTTTCTCTAAGATGAACCACTTAATTTCTTCAGCTTGGTGGTTCATTTCAATACAATGTTGCACCATTGGTGCTGCAGTCTTATGATTGCGAATTGCCGATTTGTGTTCTGTGAGACGCACATTCATAGTGCGTGCCGTTTCTCCCACATATCCTTTACTGCATGGGCAAACTAATATATATATCAAATCTTTCGTTTTACAATTTGTCATGCCTTTTGAGGTGATGGTATGTCCATTGAATTGAATGGAGCTAGCTTCTATGGCTTGAGGGCAAATCTTGCATACGCCACATTTGAAATTACCTAGTACTGGTTGTGGCCCCACAATACTTCTCTGCACTGGCTTTTTCATCGTGGGCATTCGTGACCTTACTACGTGGTCTTTTAGATTCTTATTTTTGCGATAAGCAAATAGTGGTTTGGGAATTTTTTCTTGGTTATCTTTATTAGCATTCAAAATATGCCAGTTATTGCATACTATGCACCGTATCTGCTCATTCAGCATAGAGTGTCGTGTAACGAACACTAGTTCTGAACTGGTTTCTTCTTTTTTGTGAGTTAACAGATGTTGTCTGTCAAAAAATCTAGCTCTTTTATAGGAATTTCTCACCAGCTTATGGGGATATCCTCGTGCTAGAAATTTATCTTTCATTATTGCTGCCTTTTCATCAAAGTCACTGAGACTAGTGCAGTTGCGGCATACTCTTAAAAATTGTCCAAAGGGAATACTGTTTTTTTGTGATGGTGGGTGGTAACTGTCATAGTGTAAAAGTGTATTGCGGGCTGTGGGTTTGGTATAAAGGTCCACTGCTAGTTGGTCATTCACGTTTTTGATGATGATGTCTAAGAATTCTATGTGGGTGGCACTGTATGTGGATGTGAAATGAATGTTGCTGTCACATAAATTTAGCCAAGCTAAAAACTCTTGTAAGACATCTGTACTGTCTGCCCATATAAAAAAAATATTGTCTATAAAACGGGACCATTTTACTACCGTTTCAAAAAATGGGGCTATTTCATTGTAGATATATGTATTTTCGAATTTGGCCATATATATATTGGCTACTGTTGGTGCGCAAGATGCGCCCATACTTACACCTTTTACTTGCTTATACATTTGGCCGTTGAATTCAAATACATTCTCCTCCAGAACTATCTTCAGGCATTTCATAATGAATGTATGGTTACAGTCTATATTCATATGTTCCATAAACCATTCTACAGCTAGTAAAGCTCCCGGGA
Organism: Calotriton arnoldi; assembly: GCA_963921515.1. Taxonomy (NCBI): domain Eukaryota; kingdom Metazoa; phylum Chordata; class Amphibia; order Caudata; family Salamandridae; genus Calotriton; species Calotriton arnoldi. The sequence continues at coordinate 3,045,499 of CAWUFW010000309.1, read as the reverse complement.
TTGGTATATTGCTGTAAAGACTTCCTATGTCTAAAGTGACAAGGTATTGTTGCTCTAGGCGGAAAGGGGTACCCTCCACCAAATTTATTATGTGTCTTGTGTCCTGCACATATGCTGGTGTTTTGTGTATATGTGGGCGCAAGAAGGCATCTAAATATTTGGATAATGGTTCAGTTATGGATCCTATTGTTGTTACTATAGGTCTGTACGGGGGATTAGTTTGGCTTTTATGTATTTAGGTACCCCGTACATGCTCGCCATTTTAGGTGTCTGAACATTTAGATACTCATATTCCTTGTCACATATATCACCTTCATCTAGAGCTTTATTCATAAGCCTCTGAATTTTTGTTTTAGTCTTGCTGGTGGGGTTGACATTTATTTTGGTATAGAAATTGGTGTCATTCAGCATCTCTTCCATTTTGGATATGTATACTGGGGTGTCAATGACGACAATCCCGCCTCCCTTATCGCAACTTTTTACAGTGATTTCAGTAGTAGTTTTTAGATTAAGGAGGGCTTGATGTTCTTCTTTAATTAAGTTGTACGGTGTATTGGGTACAAATTTAGTGGCGGCAGTCAGCTTTTGGTATACAACTTGTTCAAAGATTATGACCTCTGGAGGTATTTGCTCAGAGGTCGGGGTGAAGGTGGATTTGGTTGACAAACCTGACCTATTGTTATCTATGATTCTCGGTATTTGTTGGGCAAAAAAGGTCTTTAGTCTGACTTTCCTGAAGACTGCCATTAGGTCTGAAAACAGTTCAAATTTATTGATTCCAGAGTGGGGGACAAAAGTTAACCCTTTTGATAATAACGAATATATGGCTTCTGTTATGTTGGATGCGCTTAAATTAAATACTGGTATGTCTGTTATTCTCTCCAGTATTGCGCATTGCGTGTTACCAGGTACTGATTTTGGTTGACTTGTTGATTGCCCCGGTAACGGGGTTGGTATTGCGGTTGCCAGTTCCCTTTCTTGGGTTGCTTCTGCCTAAAAAAGGTTGTGCTTGGTAACTTCAATTTATATATCGTCCATTTCTGGTGTCAAATTGATCGCCTGCATTGTCATTGTCGGAGTCTGATGTGTCTGAGAAGGTTGTTACTTTTCTACCATATTGCCTATGTGTAGGTGGGTTTTGTTGTTGTCATCTGCCTCTGTATTGAAGTTAGCTGACAAATATGGGTAAGTATTTTCCTTACTTGTGAATCTTATATCTTTTTTCAGTTTTTCTGATTTTCGTTTGTTCAAGTATTCTGTGTACGAGTTCAGATCTGCTTTTATATCTTCTAGTTTTTTCTTAGCGTCATCAATGGCTGTGTTGTTTTTGATTTTATTTTCTAATTCTAGAATCTCAGCCACGAGTTGTTGTAACATTTCTCGAGCCGTTTCTACTATCAACATCATCAGATCTCTTGAACATCTATTGGCGATCATAGCCCATTTTTCTAAGAACTGTTTTATTTGTATAAATAGGCCAGGGATGTTTTTCACTCGTAGCCCTTGTGGTATTACTCCAGCACGGAGGTATTCTAACATGAATTTGCCATGCAACTCAATTCTTTTACTTTTTTTCTTCAATGCCGTTAGTTTTTCTAGGTCTTCATTTTTATCTGGATTGCTGGTAAGTTGGTTACCGAAGCTGGGATGGGCAGAGCAGGCAGGAGACCTCATGAAGTTGGCAATCGAAATAAGGGGTGAGCTTAGGATGTCACTTCCCCCCGGGGGCCCAGGCTGGATCAGTGTCCCCCTAATGAGTGCTGCACCAGTATGCTGATGACATGCTTATCTCTGGCCACGCTGCTACCCGTGAAATTTACATCGCGACTGCCAGGCAGAAGGGTAGCCTTCCTTGTACGGGCAATAACTCGCTGCAACCCCGGGACTGGGGTATGGCATTACACCGCTGCAGTGTGGCTTTCTAAGGGACGCCCTTAGGACTCTAGTTCGGGCCGAGCATAGTAAACGGCTCCACTCCCAGAGAACGAGAAAGGGGGAGGAAGCCATGAGCTTGATCCAGCGTCAAATCAGAGGTTGATATCACAACACTGCAACGGGCCCAATACACACTTACCCCACATAACCCGCTGAAATGACGCTGTTTTATATTTCAGTTTGTCAAGACTAAATGAACACTAATGGGAATTTAGCTGTTCATTATACAGGCTCGTATCTGACACTCTAAATAACTAACTGAGCCTGCATGACAACTTCTTTCCTCTGGTCGATGGACCAAAAGTTGAGAAGTTGATGGTAATAATAGTACTATCTAACTATCTAATTAACAATATCACTAAATAACCACAAACTCAGTGAAAGGTTAATAGTGTTTATCACCAAATAATGTAAAAATAAGAGCTCAAACATGTACAGAATTACAGAGAGAAAAATGCATTAATCACAGAGAGAGAGAACATATATCAATGCAAACAGTGTCAAACTCATATCAAATTGAATAAATGCACATGAAGGAGTGGATAGGCGAAGAGACAAAAGTTTCAGAGACAAAATGCATTTGCAAATTATTATGCAAAGTACTGTTCATTTAGCTAATACTAACCTAAGGAAATAGAGGAAATACCACCCCCTGGCCACGGAGATATTAAGGGGTCCCCTGAGACAGATTCAGGGAACAAAGATTAGATCAGGATACTGGAATACGGGAAACAGGAACAGGAAACAGGTAGGCCTCTATCAGCAAACCGATGGACAGCGACGATCTCCCTCTACTCTCGAGCAAAGCCCACACCACACATACACCCCTCTGGAGCACCCCAGTTATACCCTAAAACCTACATGTCCAACCCACAGTAATTGAAACATTTACGAAAACTCAGTCTCTCATTGGCTGAGTTGGGGGGTGTTCTATCACACCACCATAGTCATGATCCTGCCTTCTTTGTGTTTGTCTAATACTGCCCCATAACACTTAATTCACACACTTCCTCGAGAAGGCAACATGTTTCCATTTTTTTAAATTTTTATTATTCAGCACTGCCGCTTTCGACGGAAGAAGTTTGTACACTTCCTTTTATTCCCATGGCTATCTTTCTCTTCTTTGGCAGACACGCAACATTCTTTTCCGAAGGTCAACAACACCAGCCTTCGCCACTTCTCTCCTCTCTCTGTCAGAGCTTGATTTTCCAGCATTATTTCATTTTGGTTCGGTTTTAACCCTTAACATTCATGCAGAAATATAGGCCCATATTTTCTTCTAAAATGAATGAGAACACAGACATTATTATTTTCACGCAATGTACTTTTCACTGTTTACCTCCCACCATTGTACTAACCCTAAGTTATGTTTTCTAGCAGAAGCATTATTGTGCAAAAGCAGCGTTATTTTATTAATTTTAGAAGCAGAATAAAAAATGCGGCCTTGTCTTTCATGCATTAATCTTAGCATTAGTGCACGCATGCGCAAAGCATTTCCCAATGTATTTGTATTGGTGCATATTTATCATCACATCACACTATTAGTAAACGTTACTGGGGCGTTAATTCGAGCAGGTTTTATTTCGTAAAACCCTGCTCCATCAAGCTCAATGCGATTGGGCATTGGCCCACCGAGCTCTATCGGAATATGTAGCCCCGGGTGCCCCTTCACTCACCGGCAATGTTCAAAATCAGAGGGCAGTGAGGGGGGGTCCATTACTGGCGGCTGTTTCCCCGTTGATTGAAAAGGAAGCGCCGTGTGTGCCGCGGCTCAGGCCGAATCCTCCTGGACAAGCACGACTGCCGGCGCCATCTTGAGAGAAAGAAAGTGGCACCACCGGGGCATCGGAGAAGCCGTAAATCTCTTAGTCCACACAGTGGTGACGGCTCTTGGTTGATGCGGCTGATGGGGAATCGGTTCCCCTTCACGTGTTTCACCTCGGCATAGGGGGCATCGCGGATAGGAGGGCTGTCACATCATAGGAGCTCAGCAAGGATCTGCCTATTTGCCGCTATGGCAGGATCTGCATCTCACAAAAACAATTCCTCAGGATGTTAAACATGATTACCTGTCCCTCGTGAGCACTTAACGAGGGCTGCTCGCAGTGCTGAACCCGTTCTATAAGCTCTTTGCCTTTTCTTTACGTTCGCTTGTTTTCAGTACTGGGGCTCTATGTAGCTCAGTCAGGGCACCATCTCTTACACCTCTCTATATTAGAGTAGAAATGCCACCCTACATGACATGCGGACACACTTCCACACCTCAAGAGGGTACAGTGCCCACAGCTCTTGAGGGAACATGAGAACACACTCTCCCACGCTTCACCAGGTCACACCATCTCATGAGGGCACTCCGTCCCACATCTCGTGAAGGCGTGCAGTCCCATACATCATTAGGACACACGTCACACACCTCACAAAAACACACCTGTAGAGTGCCACCGGGCATCTACGATACAATGTATCGAGTATGCAGCCAGAGGGCCGGGTGCGACCCGATGGTATAAATAAAGGCTGGATAATCACTCGTGGTCACTTGGTAATACCCAGTATTCAGTGCATTTACGTCCCTTTTTTTATGACCCAGGGTGCTGCCTGTGAGCAGTCACCCCAGTGCACCATTCTTACAACACTGAACCACACTACACTGTACCACATCTATTGAGGACATACCGCCCCAAACCACTTGGGGACACACCGTTCCACACCTCATGAGGGCTCACTGTATCACACCACATGAGGACACGCAACACACATCTTCCACATAACAGTATACCGCACCTAATAAGGACACATACTGTCACACACCTCGTGAGAACACACCATACCACACCTCATGAAGACATGCTAACCCATACCTCATCTAGGCACACCAAATTACACTTAATAAGAATAGACAGTTAAACATTTTGTAAGGGTACATCATCCTACACCTCATTAGGATACCTCATGAGGACACACACTGTCCCACATCTCATGACAACACATGGCTGCACACCTCATGAGAACAGCACCCCACAGCCCACGGGGACCACCATCCCACATCTCACGAGGGCATACCGACCTTAACCTGATGAAGACACAATACACCATACCTCTCAAGGACATACATTTACCACACCTCATGATAACGTAGTGCTGCGAAGCTCAACACCTCAAAAAGTGAGATTCTCACATGCGGCTACTGGACAAACTAAACAGGTGATGGGGTCAAAACATGTTTCGACATGATGAGATGCTTATGTCGAATTTTCGCATACCTTGGGTTTCTACAGAAAGCCCAAGCCACGGTGATACTTGAGCTTTCACAACCTGACTATACCAATTACATTTATTTTGAGGCACCCCTACTAATATTTTGAAAACTACTGAGAGTGCAAAATGCAGATGCCAGGCACCTGCCCAGTGTTCCAATGAAGACCACTATCATACTGTCCTCATGTGTCTACACTCACTTCCAGTGGCTAAACTAATTACAAGCATAGCCCACCAAGCTATCCACAGGACTGGACTACTCTTTCTTCAACAAAAATTCCACACCTCTCATCACACCTGACCCTTACAGTCTGAATGGGAGCAGGTCCGTCCCACAGCATAGAACGAAGGGTTTAAGTGTTGAGTGGATGACCCACCGTGTGAATTGTTCCCGACAGGGATGAAAATGGAAGCTTTGGAAAGCTTGGCAATGGTGAGTTGAGAAGCTAGACTGCTAAACCTCCGTGGGGGTGGGAACTTACAGGTAGCAATACATTTCCAGATCAATAGTGGCGGAGCATATTTAACTGGTTGGAACACAAGTCTCTTTGGCAATGATTTATAGTTGTGTTTGCTCTCTGCTTGGTACAAGCTCATTTAGCTGATCCTCACCTTTGTTATTTTGACCCTTTTCCAGTTCCCTTACACAGCCCCTCCCAGATTACCTTCTGAGGCTTTGCTTGTTTGTTTTCTTCAACTGTGTTTGAAGCACGACAATCCACTGCTGATCCTTGGTCTTCGATGCCTGGGCATCCTGAGGAGCAACATCAGCATCTGGGCCAACATCTGCTCTCACTACTGCAACAGCTGCCCAGGATTTCAGTAAGCTTGCAGTCTTTGTTTGAGCTGAGATCTTATTCTGTATGACATTCTTGATTGCTGCCTTTTTATTGGTCTCTGCCTCTTTTGCACTCAGTCAGCCTTTGCTCTCTACACCATCTACAGTAACTGGGTCTATTTGCAAGCAAACGCTACTCCACCCCGAGGTTTGCTGACATTGACGTGTGACTGCGAGCACTTCTGTGTCTTTTCTTTCCTTGCCCATGTTCCTATCCTTTCTCTTCCTATCTTCTTTCTTATCAAGTGATTAATACCTCCAGGGAGAGTCAGGGACAGCCAAAAATCACAGCCAATCCATGTGTGATCCGTGCCACCAGAGAGAGTCTGACAAGCCAGGAATCACAGCCGATCTATGTGTGATCAATTTCTCGTGGAGGCAGCCAGGAATCACAGCCTATCCATGTGTGATCCGTACCTCCAGAGAGAATCGGGGCAGCCTGGAATCACAGCCGATCCATGTGTGACCAATAACTCCAGCGAGAGTCTGGACAGCCAAAATTCAAAGTCTATCTATGTGTGATCAATACCTCCAGAGAGAGTCCAGAAAGCCAGGAATAACAGCCAATCTATGTATGACCAATACCACCAGAGGGTCAAGGTATCCAGGAATCTAAGCCGATCTAAGTGTGATCAATACCTCCACAGTCAGGGACAGCCAGGAATCACAGCCAATCTATGCGTGATCAATACCGCCAGAGAGTCGGGCAGCCATGAATCACATCCGATCTATGTGTGACCAATACCTCCAGAGAGAGTCAGGGACAGCCAAGAATCACAGCCGATCTATGTGTGACCAATACCTCCAGAGAGAGTCAGGGACAGCCAAAAATCACAGCCGATCTATGTGTGACCAATACCTCCAGAGAGAGTCAGGGACAGCCAAAAATCACAGCCGATCTATGTGTGACCAATACCTCCAGAGAGAGTCAGGGGCAGTCAGGAATCACAGCCGATCTATGCGTGATCAATACTTCTAGAGAGAGTGAGAGACATCCAGGAATCTAAGCTGATCTATGTGTGATCAATACCTCCAGAGAGAGTCAATACCTCCAAAGAGAGCCAGGGGCAGACGGGAATCACAGCCAATCTATGTGTGATCAGTACCTCCAAAGAAAGTCAGGGGAAGCCAGAAATCACAGCCGATCCATGTGTGATACGCACCTCCAGAGAGAATCGGGCAACCTGGAATCACAGCCGATCCATGTGTGACCAATAACTCCAGAGAGAGTCTGGACAGCCAGGAATCAAAGCCTATCTATGTGTGATCAATACCTCCAGAGAGAGTCCAGAAAGCCAGGAATAACAGCCAATCTATGTATGACCAATACCACCATAGGGTCAAGGCATCCAGGAATCACAGCCAATCTATGTGTGATTAATACCTCCAGAGATAGTCAGGGATAGCCAGAAATCTAAGCCGATCTAAGTGTGATCAATACCTCCACAGTCAGGGACAGCCAGGAATCACAGCCGATCTATGCGTGATCAATACCGACAGAGAGTCGGGGCAGCCATAAATCACATACGATCTATGTGTGACTAATACCTCCAGAGAGAGTCAAGGACAGCCAAGAATCACAGCCGATCTATGTGTGATCAATACCTCCAGAGAGAGTCAGGGGCAGTCAGGAATCACAGCCGATCTATGCGTGATCAATACTTCTAGAGAGAGTTAGGAACAGCCAGGAATCTAAGCTGATCTATGTGTGATCAATACCTCCAGAGAGAGTCAGGGGCAGCCAGGAATCACAGCCGATCTATACGTGATCAATACCTCCAGAGAGAGTCAATGCCTCCAGAGAGAACTAGGGGCAGACAGGAATCACAGCCAATCTATGTGTGATCAGTACCTCCAAAGAAAGTCAGGGGAAGCCAGGAATCACAGCCGATCTATGTGTGATCAATACCTCCAAAGAAAGTCAGTGGAAGCCAGGAATCACAGCCGATCTATGTGTGATGAATAGCTCCAGAGAGAGTCGGAGGCAGCCATGAATCACAGCCGATCTATGTATGATCAATAGCTCCAGAGAGAGTCAGGGGCAGCCAGGAATCTCAACCAATTTATGCTTGATCAATAGCTCCAGAGAGAGTTGGGGGCAGCCATGAATCACAGCTGATCTATGTGTGATCAATAGCTCCAGAGAGAGTCGGGGGCAGCCATGAATCACAGCCGATCTATGTGTGATCAATAGCTCCACAGAGAGTCGGGACAGCCATGAATCACAGCCGATCTATGTGTGATCAATAGCTCCAGAGAGAGTCGGGGCAGCCATGAATCACAGCCGATCTATGTGTGATCAATAGCTCCAGAGAGAGTCGGGGGCAGCCATGAATCACAGCCGATCTATGTGTGATCAATAGCTCCAGAGAGAGTCGGGGGCAGCCATGAATCACAGCCGATCTATGTGTGATCAATAGTTCCAGAGAGAGTCGGGGGCAGCCATGAATCACAGCCGATCTATGTGTGATCAATAGCTCCAGAGAGAGTCGGGGGCAGCCATGAATCACAGCCGATCTATGTGTGATCAATAGCTCCAGAGAGAGTCGGAGGCAGCCAGGAATCACAGCCGATCTATGCGTGATCAATAGCTCCAGAGAGAGTCGGGGCAGCCATGAATCACAGCCGATCTATGCGTGATCAATAGCTCCAGAGAGAGTCGGGGGCAGCCATGAATCACAGCCGATCTATGCGTGATCAATAGCTCCAGAGAGACTCGGGGCAGCCATGAATCATAGCCGATCTATGCGTGATCAATAGCTCCAGAGAGAGTCGGGGGCAGCCATGAATCACAGCCGATCTATGTGTGATCAATAGCTCCAGAGAGAGTCGGGGGCAGCCATGAATCACAGCCGATCTATGTGTGATCAATAACTCCAGAGAGAGTCGGGGGCAGCCATGAATCACAGCTGATCTAAGTGTGATCAATACCTCCACAGTCAGGGACAGCCAGGAATCCCAGCAGATTTCCATCTTTGGCCGAAGTTTGACACTAAACACTCATTTAAAAGTAACGAGCTGGAGCTCCCTCCTCTGTCCAGCCACCAAACTGTGGAATTCTATGCCAGCTCGAATAAGAAGGATTTACCACTACTTCCAGTTCTGGGAAGTATTACAAACATGACCATTTCCAAAACTGTACCCACGAAACTCACAGTATGGTCTATGTGTGTACTTTGATAAGAAGCTATACATGGCTGTGCCCATCCTCACACTCTTGAGCTCTTCTTGCTCTACCTCGGTTTCCTCTGTGCCACCCTGCTCTTCCTATACATCCCCTGTGTCACCCTGCTCTTCCTATACATCCCCTGTGCGACCCTGCTCTTCCTAAACATCCCCTGTGCCACCCTGCTCTTCCTCTACATCATCTCAGTCACCCGGCTCTGCATCATGGAATTTCTGGTGCTCAGGGAGGTGCAGGGATCGATCTGCCACTTGCAGGGGATTAAAGACCTTAGGAGCCCTGGTGTCTCCCCACTGGTTAGGTACCACTACAACTATGTTTTTTTTTGTGGAGTTTTATATAGCGCGAACTAGACCCAAAGGTATCAGAGCGCTTTACATGAGCACCAGTTAAGTTACAGACGGACACATTCATTTTTGTTAGGCACGGGGAGATTAAGTGATTTGCCCAGAATCACAGAATGTTGAGCATCCCTGCCGAGACACCAACCTGGTTCCCCAGCCCCGAGGTCGACCGCCCTAGGCCTTAGGCCACATTCTCTCCCCAAACTAAGTGCCCCGCCCACTAGGAAGTCAGAACACGGGTGGGTCTGGTGGAGAGCAACAGGGGGCCCGGGGAGAGCGAGAGGCCATTGTCATCTGTGGCAGGACAACGGCATCTAAGATATGGAAATGGGTCTTGAAGGGACAGGAGAACTGACATCAGGTGGTCCCTGAGACTTAAAGGACAAAGAGATGGCACCTTTGAAGGGAACCTCAGCAGTCAGTGGACTAGGCCCACAGGTGTGGCCTCAAGGACGACAGGCACCTTGGTTAGGGACTAGGCACGCTAAGGGGGCCCAGGGGCTTGGATTGTGGCCCTGAGTGAAGTACCAATAGGTAGCGAGAGCGTTTTTTGCGGCTGGGGAGCCCGCGCTGGGTGGATTCCGATGGGTCTTCAGCTCTAGGTCAGAGGAGCCCAAACTGTTAGTTGTGACCTGGGAGCCGAGGGGCAGAGGAGACGGTGCCCACACCCAGGACCCAGCAGCTGGGTTCCCCTCAGAAGCACCCTCTGAAGATTGCAATCACTGGAGTGTACCAGCCTCAAAGCCACTGAGTCTGACCGACGAGCCTCTGTAATGGTAACAGTATTCAGTACAAGTTGCCTCTGGGAGGCGCTATCTGCAAAGGCACCGAGAATCCCATTGACTTTACCTCCAAATGCTACTTAAGAGCATTCTGTGATACATTCCAGAAAAATCACTATATATCCTGACTGCATTATCTATTTTATACTGTTTTAGTCTTGATTTAATCATAACATTATTTTTTTATTGACTTAATTGGTTTGGGAATGTTCCAGATTGATTGGCTGACTTCAATGCTGGTCTAGTAGTGTCTGAATCCTGTATCCACTTGTTTTTAGGTCGAGCATTCGAGACCTCTTGTATATACTTTAGTATATACTTATTATATACTTATATGTGTATGTACTTTGTGGGCTCTGGAGATCAGCCCTAGGACTTGCCTGCTTCCGCTTAGGGACTTTTGTTCTGTTCAACTGCCTCTATTTAACTGTCTTGATAGAAAACGACCTGCAGAGGTCAGTAAAATACCAGAATTGCTTTCTGCTTAGAGACTTTCTTTTTTTTAATTTTTCTGGCAACTGCCTCTATTTAACTTTCTTGATAGAAAACGACCAGCAGAGGTCAGTAAAATACCAGAATCACTTTCGCATTCTCTAGATTCCAGCCCATAGAAATGGTCTTCCACGAGCACCCGTAGAAATTAATATTTTTTTCAAATCTTGTATTTTCAGTGATATGACCACCGAAGGCCCTGATTTTATATTAAAAACAGAGCTTTGGACTATACCATTTCCCGCTGAAAGGCAATATTTCTCTCCATGTGTTCCCATACCTGGCATGTCACGCAGTTTGGTGCTTACTTTCCCTCCATGTTAAAGAACAGTAGATGTTTCAGCACCCAGGCTAATGTGCTGCATAGCTAAATACATATAAGGTCCCAAAGGCGAGACCAATTGCATTGCAAATGCTTGTTTGTAAAAAGGACTGACACTTTATGCCTTAGCTCCCAAGGTAAGGCCAAGTTTGACATTGAAAGACTATTTACCTAGCACGGCAAGTTATGCGATCTAATGTTTGTTATTTGATGCTGGGCCATGTGATGTTATGCTTTTTTTTGGGAGGGAGGGGAAGAGATTTATATAGCGCAAACTCGACCCAAAGTTATCAGAGCGCTTTACATGGGCACCAGTTGTGTTACAGATGGACACAATCATTTTGTTAGGCACGGGGAGATTAAATGATTTGCCCAGAATCACAGGATGTTGAGCGCCCCTGCTGAGACTCAATCTCGGTTTCCCAGCTTCGAGGTCAACCGCTCTAGGCGTTAGGCCACATCCTCCCCCTTGCTATGACATTTTAAGGCTCCTTGTTTTGTGAAAGCCTAGCGACCGGTTATTCCAACAGGAGGGAGATTCTGTGGGGGGCAGTGCTTAATTTGTGGAATAATAGGTTCCATGGCCCAAAGTTTTGCTCAGAGGCCTGCACCGGCCCTATCGAAAGGTAGGGGTGCCGAATACCAAAGCTGCACAGTCTTGATTCCAATTCATGCCCCATTTATTCTCCACCATTCACTCCTTGCCTCATTACTTCAGTCTTCAATGTTCTTTTTAACACCTGCTTTTTCCCTCTTTCAATGTTTTTCCATCTTTCTCTTCACCGTTCTTTTCCCCTTTTGTGTTTTTCCCTCTCTTCCTGTAGATACAAGTCTGATGTGGAAAAATAAGAGCCCGACCCTAAAAGTGAGTGGTGTTGGGCCCCACCTGCAACCATCAGCTCAAATCAGGCACTGGGGGAAATCAGGTGTGGAAGAGTCTAGAAGACTGTTTGTTTGCTTTCTATTCAATAGCTTTCCTTGTTTCAGCCTTTCCATCTTGTGCTTGTCCCTCCCATGGAGAATAGTCTCTTTACCACCCCTTTGATTGGCTGGCTTCTATGCTTCCTCCGCTCGCTTTTGGGGATCTTCTTTTTTTCTTTTCGTTTAAGCACTCCTTGGGAGTGCATGTTTGTACCAGCGGTCTCTCTCGTGTGCTTCTCCCCCCGCTACATTGCTCTCGATCACCCACGTGCTCCGCGCCCCCACCCTCCCTTGTGTTGCTTTCTCTCACCTGGTTGCTTCTGCCACCTCACTCCAAGTTGCTTTCGACAGGTTTCCCTTCGTTTTGCTTCTTCCACTGCCCACTGTGTTCCTATCCCCTGCCCCTACCCAACTCGTCATCTGTTTACATTTTTTTAAAGTGCTTTTTCGCCATGTTTTTTTTTTAAAAAGCACTTTAGCACTACTTTTTCCCCATAAGTAATCCACCTCGCCTACAAAATGACTCGACAGCCATGTCCTAGCGCCTTTTTTTCTAAGCCATTTTGCAGAGCAGCCGCGATACTGTACATCATTGCTAAAAAGCATTGCCAACATCAATGGATCGCCTAGGCGAGACCTATTGGCTTTACCAATTCTTGTTTTTAAAGTGATCAGTAATCTTGCAAGCAGTACACCTTTAAGAGGTTAATTTGAGTTGTTTCTAGCTTTCAGGACCACGAAGGCTGCAACTATAAAACTGAATAAATATTTGTTTCAGGCACCTTATGTAAGTACCAGTATTTTACCAATTGTAGAAAGGAGGTATGTAGGAATATTAAAACACTGGAACAAGGCAACTTCATTTTCCAAGGTGTTGCTGCCATCTTGTGTAAAGCAATGGAATAACCACTGCAGCCAGCTGAATTTTTAGGTCTTGGCTAGACAGAGCATGCGCTGCATCTTCAAGACATGCTGTTTATAGCTAGTGAGCTACAGTCCGCCCACATGCGTAACATTTCTTAACAGCAATGGCGCTCTCATATCCTTAGTTGACGTTTGCCGTGAGATGCATGTGCTGTGCCTCATCTTGTGTGTGGCCCTCCCTTAGATCATGGACCAAGTACTTGCGTCCATCCACCCTCCCATTTTTTGGAGCTACTTCTTTAATTGTGTTTACGAATTCCATACGAGTGCTTTGTATTCATGCGCTCCCTTTCCTAATTTGTGCTGCTTCCCTCTGCCCCTGTCGGTTTTTTCTCTACATCCCCCACCGCCCTTTGAGTGCTTTCTACTTGGGTTCCATTCCTATTTCTTTTATAACAAACAAGCAAATGCCACTGACTCGGTATTCCATGTTGCTTCCCTCAGCCCCCGCGCCCTCCTTCCAATCGTTGTTGATTTCCCTTCGCACTTGGAAGCGAGAGAAGTTGCAATGTTTTGCAGGCTGACTGCGAGCCACAGCAACATCATATGGAACACTATAAAAAGGCCTAAGCTGAAAAGGCTTTAAAGTGAGATTGGTTTTAAAAAAATAGGGCCCACGGCCCATGCACTCTGCGCTGTCTACTGGCAACTTACAAATATTTTGCTGGTGTGGCTAAAAGGCAATTAAAAAAAAGGAGGAAGCAGCGTAAATCGGTAATTAGAGCTCATGGCATTTTGGGCCTGGAAATGACCCCTGGAACAGCTGTCTCGACGTTGCAGTTACGGACTAGTAAGAAATTAAACTGATATGCAGTGAAACAGAATTTGTCAATGATGCAGTTGTTCACCTGGAGTAATACACATTTTATGCAGACAAAAAATTACACAAAATGAATGTTTTATTAACAAAATACCTACATTTAAAACAGCTCCCTAACATTTGAAACTGAATAGTTTGGTTTTTCTTTGTGTACCTCCAATGGGGTAAATGAGTCCTGGGCCGGAAAAGTCTTTTTTCCCCTTTTCAAAACAAATTGCCTACACAGCTTTTCATAATGGAGAGGGACGTGCACTTCATTGGAATAATGCTCCCACTTCCTCATGGCACTGCTGCCCCCCACACTTCATCGCACCGCCGCCCCCCACACTTCATCGCACTTCTGCTGCTCCCCTTTCCTCCACGTGCTACTACTCCTCTTGTTCATTGCATCGCACTCCACCCTTCAATCCACTCTACTCCACCCCACGTCAGTCTGTCTCTAACTAGCCCACTCCAATTCACCCCATCCATCCTACCCTAATCTACCCAACTCCAATATACCCCATCTATCCCACTCCAATCTACCACAATCTCCCCCCACCTCCATCTACCCTAATCTACCACACCCCAATCTAGCCCACTCCACTCTACCCCAATCTGCTCCACTCCAATCTACCCCACTCCAATTTAACCCAATCTACCCCCCCCTCAATCTACCCCACCCAACCTACCCCAATATACCCCACTCTAATTTACACCACCAGATCTACCACAATCTACCCCACTCCAATTTACTCCAACCTACTCCACTCCAATCCACCACACTCCAATCTACTCCACGACAATCTACCTCACTCACATCTATCCTTTTTTCAGAGACGATACAGGACCATTCAAATAGAGGAGTTTCACCTTTTTTGGGCTTCCTTTAAGGGTGATTATGTCAATGACATATGCTGTGCAGTTCCTTGGTCCTCTCCACACACTTGTATGCCTCATTAGCACTAACAGGAGGGAGGCAGTTTTTCAACTGATTTTGCTTCACGTTCTGAGTGCTGTTAACTCAATATTATCTTTCTGTTTATTAAACTTTATTTTGTACGCATTTGCAAATCTTATTTTCATTAATGTTTTTTTTTAGGGCACTGCGAAAAGCTACTTTCATGAAGCTTGGTTACAGCCCCTTTGGGTAAGGATGGAATGAGAGAGACGGATGAAGAGGTAATGACCCGTTTAGCTACTTGTGATCATCAATCCTCCGAGTCCAAATCTTCCTCGTCACAGTTCTAAGTTTCGCTCCCTTCTCTCCAACTAGAAATGATCTCAGGCCTCATTTTGTGCTCGGTAGAACAGGAAGAGCCTCTGAATGGCGTTTCTTTAATGCTGGTGAAATGAAATGAATGAAATGAAATTAGGATTTGTCTAGGCGCGGCGGCTCAGCCTGAAAAGTGAGCCTGCGCGGAGGAGACGAGAAGAAGGACAACTACTTATTAAATACTGTTTTAAAACCAAAGGATTTTATGAGCAAACAGAGGGGGGTAACATATACATTGAAAAGTGTTGGGCTCAATGAGGAGCCCTGTGGTACCCCACAGGGCAGGGTGAACCAGGATGAGCTGTGCCCGTCAAGCGCCACCCGTTGTTCTCTGTCAGTGAGAAAGGACTTTAGAAGGGCCAGAGCCTTGCCACTGATCCCTATGGAAAAGAGGCGACTGACAAGCTGGTTGTGGTCAACCGTGTCGAAGGCCGCCGAGAGGTCCAATAGGATCAGCGCTGACTTCCCGCCTTTATCCAGAACCTCTCTAATTTTTTCAGACACATTTATTAGGGCCAACTCAGTGCCATGTTGACTTCTAAAGCCATATTGCACACAATCTAATAGCTTGTTGTCCTCCAAGAACTTGGTGAGTTCTGTGTTCATGGCCTTCTCAACAATCTTAGTGGGCAGGGGAAGACGAGAAATAGGCCTATAGCTGTTCGCATCTTGACAATCCAAGTTAGGTTTTTTCAACAACGGAAGAATGGATGCCTTCTTCCAAGCAATCGGGAAGTATCCAGCAGAAAACATTTGATTGAAGATCCCAGTAAGGAAAAGGGCCATAGGCTCTGGGGCCAGATGGAGAATAATTTTAGGGGGGCAGGGGTCCCAGGGTGATCCTGATCTCATCTGACTAAGCATAGTCATCACCTGCGTTACCGAGATGTTACTAAAGTTATAAAGGCAAGGGATTGTATCAACTGAGGGGCCTTCCTCACAAGCGATCTCAGTCTTGAAAGTAGAGGGACCGTAGGATAGCATTCATCCTGCTCTCTGATCTGAGGCAACAGAGTCTGCAACTGCCTTTACTTTTGCTTGAAAGAAGGATGCTAACTGATTACAGAAATCTTGGTTTACTCCAGTATTTTTCTGGGCAGGAAGTTTGCTTAGTTTCTGTACAGTTGAAAAGAGTTCTTTGGAGGAGTTGAGAGAAGCTTTTATTTTGGTAGAGAAAAATTGTTTCTTATTAGTTAAAATTTTTAATTTATAATCTGCAAGGGCTTTTTGATATATGAGCTTGCCGTCTATTTCGTATTGTGAGACCCACTTCCTTTCCAGCCTTCGACATAATTGCTTCTGTTGTCGAAGGCTTTCATCAAACCATGATTCGGAGGGAGACGTCCTTTTAATGGTTGCAGATTTAAAGGGCACTATAGAGTCAAGATTTCTGGTAATCCAATTATGGTATGTTTTTGTGGCCTCATCCAAGTCTGCAGGTAGACCTGGTCTAGAGAGGTTCAGATGTCGCATAAGGCCTTCCGGAGTAATTTTATGCCAAGGGCGTTTGACAACTTTGATTGGAGAGGGAGATCCCGCCTCTGCTCCTACTTCTGGACAAATACTAAACAACACAGCAAAATGATCAGACCAGGTTAGAGGGATAATAGAGGAAAGTTTGAGAAAAAGATTGTCCGAGAAGATACCATCAAATGCATGGCCTGCTTTATGGGTCGGGCTGTTAACTAGCTGGACCAAGCCCACACTGCCCATAAGGTCGGTGTGGGCTGCTGCGACTTTGGATGCAGTGTTTTCAAGATGAAGGTTAAAGTCCCCTAAGATGGTGAAATCTGAAAAGAGGACCTTAATGTCCAGTAGGTGACTACTATTGTGAAGAAAGGTGGCACTGGGGCCAGGGGGTCTGTAAAGCAGTACTCCATTAAATGAGTACTGGCTGTTCAGAGTGATTTTAAAGACCAGTGCTTCACAATTAGAGACGGTTTGAAGGGGCTCAAAGGAAATTTTTAGGTGTCCCTGTGAGATAATAGCTAAGCCGCCACCCTTTTTTAGGAGGCGAGCTAGTCTAGAGATAGTAAAGCCCGTGAGGGTAGCCATAATGAGATCTGGGTCTGACCCAGCATCTGCCCAGGTTTCTGTTAACAAAAGCTAGGTCCAGTTTCTGGGCGTCTATAAATTCGGCATATGCTACTGCGTTTTTTACAAGTGACCTTGCATTGATGAGTGCTGCTTTAAAGCATCTAACAGCTGTATTTAATTGTGTTGAGTCCGGGGTTGTGGAGTATAGATCGGACTGGGCACCAGGGGTCACACAGAGTGGTGTAGCCTTGATTTTGCGATCCGCCAAGGTGAGATGACAGAGAGGACAGGGCCTCAGAGACCGGAAATGCAGAGGATTTAATAATGGCCCAGGACAATATAAATTAGTACCTTGTATCTGAAGCAGCTCATCACGCGAATAAAACTGAGGATCCAAGGTAAAATTGGCAGAGTGGCTGGCGCTGGGGGCGGTCCGAGCGCAGACGGGCTTGCCTTTGGTGCGCCAGTGGCGCGCCCGCTGCGCGTCAGCATTCGATTTAAGTACTGTGAGGACGTGAACCACTAGACCGTCACCCTGAGGTGCGACTGGAAGTGGTTAGGCCTAAGCTTGCCTCACTTCCTCTGCCCCACTCTCTCCACAGCAATCGGGACAACCCGTGGTGGACCAGAGAGCGGGAGGAAGAGATCTCAGTACTACGGAGGTGAGCCCTTAAGTAATAATTGCAATTTCCAACTGAGCCCCGGTTATTAAAAACAGATTGCGCCACAAAATGAGCTAGAAAGCCCTTTTAAGAATTAATAAAAAGATAAGACCAACTTTAAAAACAAATTTAAACAGGCAGTAAAATCAGCTAAAAACACATACAAGTGCTTTGCGCCTTCTGAAAGCACCCCCGTATGGACTCACGGTGGCAGGGGCGGAGTCATTGTTAGGCATCTCAAACAAATTATGTTTTTCTTTCAAAGTGAAATTTTTACTGGGTAAGCAAATCTCAAAGCTGTGACCAAAGGCGGAACTTCATTGGGTACGGATTGTGACAAAGAAGGCTTGGACTCGGAGTAATCAAGATTACTGTTAAGTAACTAGGTCATTACAGTACTTTCCATCAATTCCAGTCCTGTTCCATTCATCCATTCCAATGAAACACCTTCCACCTATATTATCTATATGTCGCTAATCTATTTAGTAAATTTACTGCCCATTTGTGCCAATGTTGCTTCTAAAAGTCCACCTTCTGCATTCTCCAGTTCTCTGTCGTTATCTTCAGTTGTTGACACTTATCCTCGCCCAAGTGATGATCCTTGCGTCTCCATTGTAGTGACCAACTTTCTTACCCCTCTAATATTGTGTCTACAATCACGTACTGTTGCCTTTCACCCAAGCTTTAACCAACCCTTCCACGACTGTTCCTAAAAATGTCTACAGTGCTGCTCCTAAAAGCTTTCTTTCTATATTTTTCATGTTTTTCTTAGGTCTGGCTTGACATAGCCACGGTCAGCTTGACCGATTGTTACCAAGTCTTAAGTATACTTAAAGAGTGGGCTTCCGCTCTACCAAAAAAGTATTACCCTCTCGCCTTATGCTACTGTTTGGTGGCTGCTACTGGCTGTTCTGCTTTGCAATCCATGAGGGACTATTTTATATCTCAAAAATATACAGAATCATGCCACATTAAAAGTATTACTCCGTAGATACATTGTATGCAGAAAGGAATTGTTTTCTTCAATGCAGCTGACTTTTTAAAAAACACATTTTTTTCCAGGACTTAAAATGCAAGCCTGGCCTATTGGCTTTGAAAGTTTGTTTTAAACTTTCAAAGAATAATCTATTTTAAATCTGGGCAAGTTCCTTCAGGACAGCAACACATTCTCTTTCTGCAAGTGGCTTCCTTTCACAGGTGTCCAGTCATCATTCCTTTCATGGGATGTATTTTTTCATTCACGAGTTGTAATTCTAACTCAACTCATAGTGTCCTTTAGGGTTCTAAATGGAGAATTTGGATAAGCAAAACAAAACTTCACCCCAAGAATAACTTGAATACATAACTTTATTAAATAAATGCTTCGTCATGACAAAAAGTCAAAGATCAGAGAGTAACATAAATTATAAGTTGAATAAATAGTTTACAACAATTCTCACCGTTTAATAAAATGTGAGACTTTTACTTTCATAGTACAAAATGCTAAACAGAGCGCTACACTCTTCTGTGCTGATTTACACAAACTGCTGTTGTTTTCACCAGTAAGATATGAATAGTTGTCTTGCCCAGAGAAATAGAAAATAAAATTAAAATAAAAAAATACCAGGACTATGCGTGAAAAGCTATCATGATCTACTGTACAAACGTGTAGTGATTATTAGAACAAAACAAAAAATATCAGGCAGGAAATAATGAATTGGATATGATGGCAACTGTTCTAGAGTGGTGACCGATTGTAATGCAGACGGCATGTACATAGTGGACGGCATGGTGCGCATCCCGGCTGTAGGGCAAGCTATGTAGGTAAGCTTGGTTCCCTGGTATGAACACCAAGTTGAGCTGCGAAGTGCTGCAATGTAGAGTTTACTCATGGAAACAAAAAATAAAAACAAAAGTGGAGGAAATAGTGCAAATTGCTCCTGTAGTAGTGGTTTCAAAGCATGTTGTGCGACACAGGGAGTCGATAAACCTAGCTGGAACCCCCATGTCCCCTCTTCTGAGGTTATTTTACTGTTTTAAGATGCAAATGGCCGCCCCCTTCCCACCTGGGGCCATATTCTGTTTCGACATGTTTCTACTCTCTGGTAGGTCTTGGCACAGAGTCAGGCTTTTTATCAATTGTGGACGGAGAACTCTTTACAGCCAAATAAGCCCTTTAGTGGTTGCCTGCTGAAGGTGCTATTCACAATGTTAAAAGGAGTTCTGGAAGATAAGTGTGCCAACATTTTTAAAGTGTGGTTAACCACAATAATATGGAGGGAGGAAGCACCATTTTGGAAGCCACAAATTATAGCCATACATCGGTGGAAAGGAAACATGGGTTGAAAAGGAATATTCAAAAGAATTCATCTTCGCGAGACAATGATAGCGCCTGATTGGGTCCGAATGATGCGCTAGGACCAGCCACCTTATACTGGATGATTTTAACTGGTAACAAGGCGTCCAACAGGATTCGGCAATCCACTCTCCTTTCCAAGTGTGATCCGTCAGAATTTCAGGGTACCATCCTAGGTCATTACGATGCCTCACAGTGAAACATAAGATCGTAGAACTGGAATGGGCTCCATCCAGTGTCAAAACCAACAAGTTTTTTAGGCTATGTCATCTCAGAGCTCACAGAAATATAAGCTCACTAAATTAAACTCTCCTTTAAACAGGTACAAGGACACCAAGCCTAACCTTGCAAGATATTCAAGTAGTACAGACCATGGCTAGAGGTTTGCTGTAGGAAGTTTATTGAGAACATGAAGTTAGCCCCAGCCAATGGTGGATAAAATGACAACCAGACCAAACCCTTTGGAACCAAGTATTGACTCCCACATCTAAACAAATGTCCTTCTAGTGAAACTGAGCAAGAAATAAAAAAATATTTAAGACTGTACAGAGTGAATGGGCAGAGAGTCAAGGAGTAAAACACAACCGATGAGCAACACCAGTCTTCCACTGAGAGCATCTTTTTAAACCTACACACACAACATCAACCTGATGCATGCAGTAAATGTTCACAAACGTACACATTCAGCAAAGGCAAAACCCAGGACTGAAGAGAGGCTGTCCCTGGAAGCAGCATGTAGCATTCACGTGGCACTTCTTTACTAAAATGTACCTTTTTGATCAAGAGCACGCCTTGGCATTTGGTAAGTGCAGGCACTCTGTAGACTGCAAATGTGTGACTTGTGTCGCTGCTTTGTTCAGATAGACAGATCATTTGATAACACAATATGCCTTGGACTTCACTGGTCCTGATGTGGTGAGTGGATGATGGGGTTTAAATTGCAAGTATAATGCAAACAGAAGCCTTTTACTGCTGGCACTATGACTGATGAACGAGGGCTTCAGCTTGGGCTGAAGATGACTGGTTGGTGGTAGGTAGTCACACTGCCTTCTTACTATTGGCAACATTTTTTTTTTTCAAGTTGAAGTGAAGCAGTTGGGTTCCAGGATTCCAGCAATCAAATCCTTGCTTATCTTTCCCTCCAAAAGAATTGGAAAGGTTAGAAAAAGAAGGATCCACTATTTTGTTCCCATCTGGGTGGATAAAGGCAACGACACTCCCTCGGCTCAATAACAACTCCAAAGAGATCTTCATTTGCCTACTTATCGAATTAATATTGGACAAGATCATTGCTTCGTTCCAACCCAGCAGACAGAATCTTTCATGGCAGATATGTCAAAGATCTGTTTATTGTTGTCCTCCAGTGGTCAATGGGACATGGCTGAGTAGAGACAAGTCGTAGAGCGGACATTTTGCTCTCGTAATATATAGAGTAGTTTACAAACGGGGATGGTGACTCTTTGGGCAGGGTGCAATATCAGTGTAGGCGAACAAAAGAGAGATGCGCATGTGACGGCAGAACAGCAAGATGACAAGACATTAGTGCTGGAGGGTTGCGCGTTGTAGACAAAGTCTATGAACTTGGAGTAGGATTGCAATTAAGGCATGGTTTGGACTTAAAGTGCTTGACTATTAAGCAAGAGCTTGACTACATAAACTTTGATGTGGACAATTAAATTTTCTCATGTTGTAGGGTAGATATGCCCCCGACTGGTGCTTACCCCCGATTCGTCACCATTTCCACACTTGTTCTGAACAGACCACTGAGGTTTGCTGTTTGGTGCATACTGAAGCAGCCCTTCAGTTTCCTTCAGGTCATCCTGAGCTCTGTCATCACAAGACCATATCATGGGCAAGTCGAAGTGAGCAAGGGACTCCCCAACATGCTCGCCAACAATTCCACTCCAATGACCCGTATTATGGTCTCCGCGTCACAAAGTGTGCTCCTTGTTCATCTCGTCTCTGTTATGACTTTACAACGTCCACTACCACTATCTAAACATGCTTAGCTGCCGGAGCAAAGTAACGAACTCCTCACAAGCTTAAGGGGCGAATAAATTATGCAGAAATTCAGCTTTCAGCCTGAAACTGTCAAAAACTTTGCTAAGTGCTTTTTATGGGAGGTTCTTCGGACGTTCTCTGAGAATACAAATCAGGGATAGTACACTTCGTATGCTGATAACCAAATGGATACATTCTGGAGCGTTAGAAAGTCTTGCTACGCGAGCCAGCTTCATTTGCAATTGATTATGTAGGCATGTTCATGTTTGTTAGCCCAACTTCTCCTGAAATGTATCACAGACCAGTACAAGCCATTGCATATGGGATTCTAACCATCTGTCGAGACTACAAATAAACTTGCACTTGTGCGTTTCACTCAGGCGATCGCTGAAATTAATCCGCAAACTTTTGTCAGGAGCAGACAACATACACTATCTCGACTGAGCCAATACAAGTATATAGTTTAAGTGCTCATGAGATTACTTTCAAAACTTCCTGAACATTTTCCGAGGCCACCTCCCATTACAGCGCTCAACTGACTAGCACCCCTTTTTAGGAGATAACTTGCAATATTTCTTCTAGGGGGAACAGCAGGTCTTAGGAATAGTACACTCAGCCTGCTCCTCACGTGACCCGAGGTAAGACATTTCTCCTCCATGACACCTCCTTATTACAGACACTACTTTCTCTAACCCAGTCAGGAAGTCCTCTGCTGCGACTTTGTAGGCTTCCAACCTTTAAAACTGGCTGACACCACTCATTCTGACGCGTTTACGGAGTCCATAAGATGTGGTCGCACAACCATTGATGAAGAAGCTGGTCTCGCTTCCAGATGTACCTGCATCGATCTTCAAAAGTAACCTCCCGCGCTCCATAAACAGAGCCGAAACCAATCCATGAAGGTGACACTAGTTCATTTTGCAGACATGCGCGCTAACGCCTCCCAGGTTCAAACTGAAGGAAGCTGCATCTAAAGAATTCAGAGGCTCCCCAGAAGTGGGTTATTGCAGTGGGTGATTTGCTTCTTACCATGTGCTGGGGCCTTCAAAGAGTCAACAGTGCCTACCAATCGCAGGCTTTCATTGGCACAGAATATTCACTTGTAAGAGGGGATTTTCCCTTGCAAATGCAAAGCAACTTTTAACATTGTTGGGAGAACCAAAAAAGAGTAGGATTCTTTGAACATGAAGAGATTAAGGCTCATTTCAAGGAGTATTTGCAGGCTAGTACCCCCTCAGCATGTGGCAGTGTTAGGAAAACAATCACTGTAACACTGACACAAGAGTAACCAGCATCAACATTAGATGCCGGCCAGAGCTGCTGCTCCATACCTTTGCAGGGGTTATCGTACTCGCGAGAGACAGTGGTCATTTTGACTCGAGTGGAAAAGAAAGGCCCGCCCGTCCTCAAAGACATTTCTTTTGGCCATCATTATACAGCCAAGAAGGCTATGGAGACATTCTTACCCCAACCACCATCTGCCACCACCAGCCGGTCGTCAGTTCTGTTAATACTAACTTGGTAAGAGCCGGTGTGTTGAAAAGCAGACTTTGTATCCAATGAGTAGGGCTCGGCTAAGTCTGAAATCATAAACATAGTGCATGCAGGAACGGCGGTGGCCTCGGGATCTTCGAGTAGGCATGGGGTAGCTTCGACATGAATATCACAGTACCGCCAAGGGGTTACTTGCTCCTCATAACAGCAGAGAATGTGCGACAAACACGGACATCTATAATCAAAACAGAAAGCAGGCAACGAGGAAATCGTGACCTCAAAACAACACAAGCAGGAGCAACTCTGACCAGAACTTACAGAGCAAGAATGAAACCAATATGATCAAGAAGAGAGGCAGTAAGGCATCAGGACAGTTGATATCACCGAGCAGACCTGACGTGGCCTAGACCTGTGTTAGTTAGTAGAACAAATCTGCAATGGAATCTACAAGGCAGATATCTGGGGCAACCATGAGGTATTAGCAGATCACATGTGTGGTGGTGGGCAGATCCGGTCTTTACAATTCTGATCAGGTACAGGAAAGAGTGACCTGGAAACTGCAGATCAGGATAGATTACCGGGACAGGCTGAGATCTGGAAACTGCTAAGAGTGTTTAGGGATATAACGACCCGCAAAACCAGAAAGGAGACATGGAGCGACTAGAAGCTGAAGCACAAAGCAGGCATGAAACGCCTTGAACTTTGGGGGTGGGAGGGCAAGGGAAGTGGGGTCAAGGAGCAGGCATGGGTTTCCCTCAAGGCATATCATTTCCCACAGAGTCACCTTTTTGTTTGCTAGTGGTAATAAGCTTCAGATACTGTTCCAGGAATGACCTTGGAAGGTTATTCCACGGTCATAGCCATTTGTCCTTTTCTTTCCAGGAAGGAATGGTCAAGCCCCACCTTCATTTATACAGCAACTTCTTTTTTTTATAAAATAACAAAAATACGTACAAGTTTCTATATTCTTTCCAAAGCAGGGATTGAATGCACGTTCCTTTGCCAGGCCTAGCATGAACCAAGCTGACGCGAACTACCAAGACCTTTGTCCAGAACAAATAAAAATACAAAACTGCAAAGAGTGAGAAAGGTGGGAAGAGGGCTCGAATGAGATTAATGCATTTTGAGAAAAAGTCAACTGCTTAATTAACTGATACTGTTTTTTTTATTTTTACACAGCTATAAGGGAACCCCCTAACCCTCTATCTAGAGACAGGAATTCACAAATTAATTTTTTTAAAACATTTAAACAAATATCAAAGGAAAACAAATATTTATTTACTTTTCTATAGCGCTGGCCAAGCTGCCAGAGAATTGTCCATAATTTTGCTGAAAAAACAAGGTGAGGGTAGGTCACATTGGGAGTCCCTGATCCCAAAAAGCAGAGGTTACAAGCCACCATGGTTTCGGAGGTCACGGGAGGGGAAGGGGCAAGAAAAAGAGAACTCTTTTCTGTTGCAAACACTGATGATAATGTTGAACATCCTACACCCCTTTCCACGCTAGTGGTTTCTATATGCCATTTTAAAAATGTTCTGCAGTTGCGGATAAGGTAATAATATATTTAGGTATTTCGGTTTCAGCATTTCTATCTACATAGCATGTTTTTCTTTCAAACATTTGTTAAAAAGAAAAATGGTGAAGGTTTGCATTCATTTGTTTTAACATGAAACCTGATGGGTGGGCGAGACTGAAATTGGAGGACGGGTATTGCAAAAATTGCATTAACTAAATGCAAAAAATCATTGTCTTTGACAAAGTCGAGCAATAATCATATTAACACAAAACAAATATCTTACAGTCAGCCGTCGGCATGACAAAAATGGTCACATAAACCTTCCAAAATGTGACTGCTACTTCCTGGCAAGTGGTCTGAGTTTGTGCACACCCAGAATACAATGGACGAAAAATCCTAGTCTCTTTTCTATTTACATTGCAGTTTTTTGAAGACCGAATAGAGATAGTGACTGAAGTGGAAAGGGCGTTGATTTCTGTGCGTATTCATTTCCCTCAGTACAACCACCAAAGAATAAACACGGGTATTCAGACGACTTTTGCAAGCCACAGTAAAAACCAGTTTACACGGGTGGACTTTTTTTTTCATATACTAGACTGTTGGAGAACGGAAGGATATTGCTAACGGGTGATAGGGCTTCCGTGTGCCACTGCCCCTTCTCGACTCCCACAAATTTCTTTTAAAGAATCGAATGTTTTGAAATCACAGCTTTTTAGCAAATAAAACTCCGGACTTACAGTTTGGGCGGTCCCAACCGGATTTGAAGGTTTTTTTTGCTCTGGAAAAATAAAAGATATGTGGCCGGCATTTTTTGTCTACAGCGTTTTTTTGTGTTTGAAAGAAGGCAAGATCTCAGCATTCCAGGCAAATGCCGATTCCTGTTTGCTTGTTTAAAGGACGCAAAAATTACAAAGTTAATGCACACCATTAAAAAAATATATTTATATACAAAACACTATCTATGCTTGCTTGCAGCTCTGTATAAAAAAATGAACACACATGTTCAGTGGACATCTTACAAAGACGGCCATGCAAAAAAAGGGAAAAATTAACTGAGGAATAAGCTTCAGCGATCACATTAACATCTGTAATTATCAGGGAGGTTTAGTAAGTGGGGAGGAGATTGGTTCCGTTTTGCGAAAACCAAGTGCCTGCAATGAATTCACATCCTGCCATCGTTAAAAGTCATAGTAAAGTTTCACAGTTCCTCTGTGTACTTGCGATGTGGCTATGCTCAGTCCTCATTTTGTGTTTGTTTTTGCATTTGTCAATTTTTTTACTCCTCTTTCCTTGTCCATTTCCTTTAGTTTACATTTCTTTTTTCTCGGAAAGTTGAGAACCCGCTTAAAATTTCAAGGTCCTCTCAGTTGTTTTTTTTATGAGATGAAAGAAAAGAAAAAAAATCCTTCCCACACGCATCAACCTTCTCCGTCCGCTGTTCAGGGCGACGATTCGCTCCTCATTCGGCATTACCGCTGTCGAAGTTGTGACACTGTACGTCACCGGACACGAACTCTGACCCCGGAAGCCTGGTTCCATAGCGGTCCACGCACCAGCAGATGCCTCGCTTCCGGCCGCGAGAGGGTTTGCACTAGAGGGAAGGGGGAGGAGCAAAATCAGTTTTGGTCACAGCTCAGGAAAAGCAGATTACAGAAACAGCACAATTACAAGTACTAGCACTAACAGAACAAGAGACATTTATAAACTCTGTCATATTAACTTTATACACTTCAGAAGGATGAAAGGTTGAGTCAGTCATACTGGATTCAAGTCCAAAACATGCAGGTTATGTACATGTCTGTACAGGGTGGGTTAAGGAAAAGTCAAGCACCCCTATCACCCCAAAATGGAGTCCCCTGCATAGTAATGGATCTACATGGCAGTTCATGCCCACCTCCTTGTATTTTTGACTGGCATGTTTAAGCAGGAGGGTGTTACGGTCTGCTTAGCATTTCACAGTGTATAGGCCAAAAACCAAGACTGTCACCTTTGGGGACAGGGCCTTTTCGGTTGCAGCCGAAGGTTGGCACTGTTTCCTCATTTCTTTGCGGGCAGAGCAGGTGCAGCCACTCCGTAATGGTGGAGGAGCGTCGCCCCACTGCTGGAGCCCGCAGATAAAGAATAAAATATTAATAAAAAAAGATTTTTTAGTATTTTATTTTTCATCACGGAGCCGAGTCTTGGGCGAAGGGCCTTACTGAGGACAGCAGCCAGTATGGAGGAGAAGCAGTGGACACTGCAAGTGTGCATGACGGTTTGGCCGGTTGTTTAGGATGGCCAGACCGACATGCGCACTTAGTTTACTCCGGACTCCAACCCCAGCTGTGGTGCACAGCCGGGTGGAGAACAGCAGGCACAGGCTGTTAGTCCGTGTGGGAGCACAAAACCAGCCTGCTCAGACCAATCCTGATGCTTCTCTCATGCTGGGTAGTAGTATTACCAGCACGAGAGCAGCGTCTGGATTGGCGCAGGGGAATCTGGGAGCCTGTGCACCAGGAGCAGAAGAGCACACAGGCAGCGGGCAGGTTTTCTTTTATTTTTTTTTGTTATTGCCCCTCCCTCCCCCATGCTGCCCCAGCCCTTTTCCCGGATTGCAGCCGCCACTGTGGCAGAAACAAGCTTGATCAGGTTCAGGAAAGGTATTAAATTCTAGCTTTTTATTGTGCACCTTTTCCCCTTGCCTTCCTCTTCCTGCACGCCTTTGTGGTAATAGCTTTCATATCTACATTTTGTCATTATTTTGAGCTGTCCCACCATCTCCTCTAAATGTCCGATTAAAGCACTTCTATAACAGCCTGGAAAACAGTAGTCACTATGTATCAACATGAGACCCCAACATTTCCTAGATCCAACCCATTTTACGTTCACCATAACCATTTCTAAACTAAACAATGAACAAACACTGAAGCAACCACACATAACTAAACACCACCAGTACCATACTCTTTAACAAGCATTGGCAAAGCCAACAGGCCTCAACTCTCCCACATAATGGTTTAACCAAAGTTTATTGCCAATGTTGTTCGATATCAGAAAAAAAAGTTTAAGCCGATGCTGCCAGCATCAATAAAAAAGAAAGAAAACAGTGAAGCAATTTGTGAAATGCATATGGTGACTGTATTATCATTACTGTCTGGAGCCCAAGGACCTCTACCCGTCCTACCCAAGGGGGCCTTGGCCTGACTTGCAGGACCTGCTATCTGCCTTGTTGTTCACTCCTCTCACCTGCTTCCTCTTGTAGAACCCCTTCCGGTCACAGTTGGGCAGATAGATCTTGCGGGTGATAATTCGGTGGGTGGCTTTAATCTCCTGCAGCTGGGTCTCCATCTGTATGCGGCAGGGTCCCTGTGAAGAAGAGGAGGGACAGTCATGGGGCTGAAAAAAGGAGAGGTGAGGAGGAAGATGGAGCCTGTAGTGTCCAGTTCCTCCCCTGTGACCTTCTAACTGGCAAGCCAGGGATATTCACAAGGGAAGAGAGCAGCCTTGGCCCTGGGTGGCCACACGGGTGTCAGTGCTTCTATACAGAAAACTAGCACCCAACCTCTTTATGACTCTGGAATCACCAAACTTAAATACAACACACAACAGGGAACGCTGTAGGAACATGAGGAGTTTACTGAAAGTTCAATAGATCTAATGTTCATCCTATATGAATTCAAGGGGTTTACTGAGAGTTCAATGAATCAGATGTTCATCCTTGTTGAACAAACAAATAGTTTCCTCCTTTTCAATCCATCATGAAGCGGGAGCCATAATGTAGTATCCAAAATAATTGTATCATTGCCCTTCAGACATCACAATTCAGATCTATTGAACTTTCAGTAAACCCCTCATGTTCATACAGCGTTCCCTGGTGTGTGTTGTATTTGGCAAAGCAGGGAGGAGAAGGCTCACAGGACAGTAACTATCCCCCAGGTCTAATCAACAGCGTGATTTGTGGCTAGTCAGTAGTCCTCTGTTGCTTTTTGTGGCCCAGCTTTAAAGGAAAAAATAGCAGCTTTCTTTTTCCCCAGGTCAGAAACTGTGCTATAGTGTAAACAGAACAGGGAATGGTATGGTTATCTCGATCCAGAGCGGGCTGCGCACAGGGCTAATGAGGAGAGTGATGAAGGCTAAAAAGTCTCTATTCAGGATTGATGGTGTCAAACTATGAAGAAAAAATTAAAACACGTGTATGTTATCTTAAAACTAAGAGGTACTATCATAATAATAAAAGCTTCTTTAAATGTATAAGCGTATAACACTTTTTATTTTGTAGCCAATCAACCTCATTATTTATTCCCTTAATACGCCTTTGCGAAGATGAAGATGAGAAACTCCCATGGTATTTTGTCCCCTCAAGCACTTTTAGTTTGCATGAAAAACTTCAATTCGCAATCATTCTTGAAAAGGGGGTGACTGAAGGGTGACTGTAAGCCTCATGGAGACATTCACAGAGGAGTGCTGTTGTTACAGGTGTGTAACCTTGCATGTCCAGCACAAGCATTCACTTGAATTCTAGAATCCAGTAGTGGAAACTGATATAGCCTCTGTGGCCAGAGGACAGTGGGTGCATCTTCACTTCACCTGTAACCAAACCTTAAAGGAACAGGTACCAATTCAGAGGGAGCGGCTTCGGGTGTAAGGTGTGAAAGGTAAGTGTCCTGGACTTCAGGGTAAGGCTGTGGGATGCCTGCAATGACTATTAACAGAATGTGTGCACCTCCTGTTCTCTACAATGAAGATAAGCTGAAGATTCTAGTCACAAGCAGTGTTTGCAGAAGTGGGCGAGGTGCCTTCCTCTGGGACAGCGCTGCCGCGGGACAGAGCGACGGTGAAAGAGGTGCATACACCGAGGGTCTACTCACCAGCTCCGACTCATGTCTGTGGTCTGGTGACATCCTGGGGTGGGCTGTGTTTTCCACGGGGAAGACCTTGGATTTGGACTCCTTGTTTCGACGGTCCTTCTTCAGAGCCACCGCCTTGTGGTCAGGAATGCGCGCAAACACTGGCCGGTACTTGGGGGCGTAGGCCTCATCCACCATCTCAGAAGTGGTTGGATCTTCGAGCTCCTTGGATTCACGCTCTGAAAAGAGGATGGAGAGCGAGAGTCAGTTATGGTCAGTCTGAAGCGCCCTCGTAGCTGTCACAAAGAGACCCCAGCGTTCATACAGAAAGCAGCCGTGCGCGCCCTCTATCTGGCGAAACTCTGACACACCAGTTCCATCATGCATTATGCTGGTCTCACAGCTGACTCAAAACTGAGCCTGTATCAACATCAACAGACATACAGAACTCTAAGAATAATTTGATGGTACACCTAGATGCAAACACAAAACTGTGACGGGGCAAAGATCCCTGTTGTTACAAGGCAACACAGGCACACCAAGTGTTAGAAAGGAGATTCACATTCTGTGAGAAAAGTGACGAGGTACGGTTACCCTACTATTTGTGCCATCAATACTGTCTATATACAAAAAAAGTGATGGATGGAATGCTTGAATTAATTTCAGCCAATAATAATTACTTGGGCCGCATCCATTCCATGGTTATTAGGTAGTCTGTGCCGCCTCAGTTCGGACCTAGCCACATGCAAATCAGTCTTCACCCTGCTCCAATGGAAACAGTCCAGCCTGATCTGCCAGGCCAAGTCCTCCTTGAACGGGTACACAAGCAAAGCACAACTGGCTTCGCCCTCATCAGTCGGGTATAGCTTGGTTCCAGTAGCACAGTGTGCAAATATTGTCTGACAAAAATCTAGTGTCCGCAATATCCTTCACAAACATGTCGCTCCATTGGAGGCAATACTAGAAAATCTACTCCTAATGGAGCAAGATTTTTGTAAACTATATTTAGGCCAAAACGACATTTTTGTTATCGATACTCTGATGAACAACCCTGTGATGAGGTAAAAGGATGTGGGGGTGATGGTAATGGCCCCTCTCTGATAACCATTGCACAGCTGGAGAGGACCATATGGTGCTTTAACCAAAACCTATCAACCAACCAGCCTCTGGAGACCACGCCAACAGCCAATCCTCAGTTCTGAAGTTCAGCACATAACCACTCATCCTTCCGCAAAAAATAGCTGAAATGGTGAGAATCAGCATAGCAGGCATAGCACGACTGTGATTTGGAGCAGTATGAGCTTAGCAGATGGCGCGCGTCTGCACAGTTATATATATAGGCATGCGCTGTTGACAGCCTAAACTTAGCCGCCCAGTGACCTTTCCTGCTGCGAGTGGTGTGAACTATTTTATTTCCAGTTATTCCCGTCTGGTGTCAAAGCACTACAAATCCCTCGGGAAAGCCCTGGCCACATGGCAGCGTGCAGTGACTAAGGGTATTTCTCTTGTGTAATGGAGGGGCCTTGGGTGGGGGAAAACACCAAAGAACCCTGCTGTGGGGGCAATGGCCAAGACGCACTGCTCCCTAGTACTCTGTGGCACGTGGGGGGAAATACAGGAAGGGGCGGAGACAGCAGAGGCCTCGTTTTCACAGCAGGAAATGATATCACAATTAGCAACACACTGGGTGATTGGTTCGAAGATGTGTCAGCTCCGAGAAACAAGGAGTTACTCCACTCCGACATATCCCGTGTAAAATGAGAAAGGAAACTTTTCAGTTTCCTATTACCAAGACCTTTCAGCTGTACTGGTTGTGTGCAAGCCGTTAACTATCACCTTGGAAAGATAGCATGGTGTGTTAAGCGGTTGCTGCAGTTTGTGTATGTGTAAACTACAAGTCGCTGGTTCGAATTCTTGTAAAGCACTCCACTTTCATCCTTTTGAGGTCGACAATAAAGTAAATACCATCAGGATGGTTATAAATAGCACAATTAGACAGTTCTGCCTTACAGTCCGCTGTATAAATGGCGGCACTATATCTGAATCCTTCTGGCTTTGTAGCCATGGGCCTTGAACTTTACCCCCGCTTTGTTTTTAGTGCTTCCCTGGACCCTGCTTCAGGTGACACGGACTGTCGTTTCTGGCGCCCTCTGCTGGGCACTGCTTCCTGCGGGCTCTAGCACTCAAGACATATTGTGCGGACAACAAAGAGGTCCTCCCGTATGTCACACTCTGATTGGCTGAATGGAACATCAGTGACTTCAAATCATGTTGGGCATTTTCATTAAGCAGGTACATTCTTAATGCTGGCCTCATCCCTAATCGTAGGTCAAAACATAATTAATAAGAGCGGCCTAAGAGGGTGTGATGATCACAGGTAACCAGTAGGTGGTAGTAAAGGATTACAAGTGCATGGGCATTCAGTACAACCTAGCATGACAGCCGTTACGGCTAAATAATTTCGCATTGTCTGCATATTGACGAGGACGGTCCAGCGCCTAGAGAAGTCCTGGTGTGTGGGGCACTAGGTAACTATCAATTCACGTCATATCGAGGGATGGCAAGTGGTCCAGGATCACCAGGCATCTCTTCGAGAATGCAGACTGTGCATCTAATGTCTTCACGACCAAACCCCACCTTAGCCAGCCTGTAAGATAGCTCGTTGGATTCAGCACCTGCTTGAGGGATGTGTGTGCATGAGGATGAATGCCGGCAAGGGGCCAATGCTTAATTTATATTAGAACATTGGAATATTGGGCGCTCCACTGAAGAAAATGGAGTGGCTCGGGGCTGGTATAAGCATTCTGCTACAAAATTCCAATGTTGGTCTTTCGGTCTCTCTCAATGGGTGGAATGTTCTAACAGCCTCATAGCCCTTCTGCTCAGGCTATACACATTGTTAAAGACATTCTCCCTTGTTATAGGCCCTCGCCTGCGTCTTGGAGTTATAACTCTGGTTCAGGGCCTTTAACAACTGGTATCACCCACAGCAGCGGGATATAAAATATATGTGCCGCTGAAGTCGACCACTTCCACTGCTGACCCCACCCATTACATGCGGAGCCAGCACCCCGATACCCTCTTAGCAAATGAGATCGTACAGCCAATGCCTCTGAGGGTTGCAGGAATCCGCTCTAAATCTGGCACGCAAACACACTTGCTGGTGAAAAGGGCCCGCAACCCCCATGGCCTCACTAACTTTCCATACCATTTAGCAGGCCAAACACAAAGGAGGACCTAGTCTGGTTTTTCAATGCCTAGAAAAATAGAGGATTGCAGCCAAGGCTGAGAATCTATGTATATTAAAAGCACATGATTGGAATCCTGTCTGCAGAGGGAATGCCAGCTTCAGCACCAATGTGTTAGTTTTATGTGCACTGCACAGAAAATTGGAAAATATTTCTTCTCCCACTTACATCACACGAGTTGGGCTTTGTTGTCAACCACGGTCTCCAATCAAGACAAGACTGCCTTTTGTGCGATAAAACAGTACAACTGAGTTGGATAACAACATCGGTCAATGAAGCACAAAATCATTTGGTGTAGATCACTGCCTTTTCTGGCTGAAAAAAACAGCCCTAACACTGGGTTAGTGCTATATTGAGGGGTTTGTTGAGGCCCACAGTCATCTCTAGCCTTCATAATACCAGACATATGTATTATACAGCACTTAATTCAGCAGTTCTAATGTAAATAACATATGTTATTAGTTTATCGACCTTGGAAGAATGAAATACTTTGTTGGCCTTGTCAGAATTTCAGCTGTAAACTGAAAAATACATACACATGTCGACATCAAGTGTTTAATCAGTGATCCATCTTGCTGGGTAAAAGAAGGAAGTCAATAGATTCTGTTTTGGAGACTTTATAAACATGCTCACTACAGTTAGAGCGAGAAGTCTACATCGGAGTGAAATATAAAAACTACTGGATGTTTGCACTGCCCACACGGCAAACTGAATTGTCACTGCAATTAAATAATAGGTTTTATTATACAGATTATTTTATCAACCTCAGAAAGATGCAATGTTTGAGGTGGTGATAGAACTTGAGCCCAATAATGTTAGACAAAGATTTATAAAACAGAAACTTCAGCTTACTGAGCTAACCTACTATTCATTGTAGGACTAAGAAAATTAAAAGTACTAGAACACAAAGCAAAGAAGCATTGGCAAAGCCAACAGGTCTGGCATTGTTTTGTCATGGGTCTTTACCTATCTGGAAAAAAAACTGCCTAAAAGTAACATTTTTATTTCAATAAGCACATATTGCCAACGTAGTCTTTGGCACCTAACGAAACTACTTTGTGGCTGGGCTCCTTGCCTAAGGACAGAGCGCAGTCACCCGCAGTGAAGCTAGTCAACAGCAGCCGTGGGCTGAACCATTGCCCCATGCTGTAGTGAAATATACAATAACAGACCAATAGATGAAGAGGGTTAGCTGAAAGTCTTTGTAAGTAAGTAAACATATTATACATGCAACTTTAACAACGAAATAACGTCAAGAGCGGATGAACCCATCCATGCCTGGAATGTGGAATGGGAGACGTTGAGAGCATGCCGCAAACTGATTTCAATATCGTCGAATGCTCATTCGACGATACTGCAACTACCCCACAGCCTGGCGAGCCCTGAGTATGAAATATTGCGATATATGCTAACAGTTTTGGTAGAACCGTACCATACAGTTTTACGCATTCGGCGGATTTTCAGAATAATCAAGGCAGAGGACAAACGTTTGAAGGCTGTAGTACACGATTACTGCCACGAGGGAGCGCCAGTGGAGAAGATATGGATCTCGGTGTAACGCCTTGTCCCTACTGCTATTACTTATAAAGGAAGTGCTTTCTAAAATAAGTCGAGTTAACCGCGGCGCGAATTCCGCCGCGGTGCGGAGGTTTGAAAGAGTGGGCGGGGCCGCGTCGGCCAACGGACGTGCGCATCACTAGCCAGGTAGTGCTCGCGACGGCCGACGGAAGCAAAACAAGCATTGGCATAGCCAATAGGTCTCGCTTTTGGGACCTTATAAGTATTTAGTTATGCAGCACAATATCCTTGGTGCAACAACATTAACTGTTGCATGGTTAAACACTTATAAGGTCCCAAAGGCGAGACCTATTGGCTATGCCAATGCTTGTTTTGCGTGCTGCCGACTGCAACTTTATGCGCTGCTGTTGATTCTGCTGACTTATTGTGCAACTGAAATGGTGGGCATAAAGGGGTGCTGACGAGATCGGGCCTTTCTTCAGTGATGATGAGGGGTTTTGAGCGCTGTTGAAAGTGGAGGTTGTGTGGGTTGTTGACTTAGGGTACTCTGTGCTGTCCCTGTCAAGGTGCTTGCTGCTGATCTGAAAACTGCTTTACAGAGCGGGCCATCTGTGCTGCTACTGGAAGACGTCTTTCTGCACTACTAGCATGATCTTCGCTATTTAGGAATAAAATCTGATGTGCGTATTCGGGATGTTGGTGCGTTGCAGACAGTGAGGTTTTTGAGCTACTGCTGACACTAGGCTTTCTACGCCGTTGCAGGCAGGAGGACTCTCAGGGCTGCCGCTGACAGGGCGCTTTCCGTACTAAGGCGAACAGAATGACTTCCTAACAGACTGCAGTCTAGCAGGCTGCTGCCTGGGGGGTCTCCCTGAGTCATCACTGAAAGGGAGGGAGGAGTGGGGTCTCCTTCGGCTAAGGGCTCTCCCCGGCAGGGTCTGTGCTAAGTACCTTCCTGGCCGACGAAGCGGCACCGCTGCCGGTCGCCGGGGACGGCAGTTCCTTGTTCCTCCTGGGCAGCAGGAAATTGATGCTGAAGGGGAAGCTCCTGTGCGAATTCTGCAGGTCTCTACAGGGCGGCCATGGCTGCTATTGCCCGCCACGTCGCCGCACGCGCAGCCTGGACCCAGCCGGGGGCTGAAGCGCTTCCCATTGTAATCAAAGGGCTGAGGGAGCGCAAGCAGGAGGGCGGGTCTCGCCGGCATACACATCCTGTGCTCTTGCCCATTGGTTCTGAAAACAACAGTCTGCACCATTGGTTGAACCGTGAAGTGGCACGTCATTGGCTAACGCTCTCTCAGAAGCCGGAAGCTAGCGTGAGATAGGAGGTTTCATTGGACAAGAAGCTCAAGCATTTTGGTGGCTGATTGATAGACTGTAATTGAGTAAGTAACTTCCAGTCATTGTAAAGGCCACACCGTTCATTCAAAAGTTATGTTCTAATAGTTATGTGTAAAATGGCAAATCCCGGGATAGGCCCTGAGTGTCAAGCTTCATAGTAAAGGCCGGTCAGCTGTCATCATCCGGGGAACAGTCCTCTTGACGGTTGGGTACTACAAATGCAGTTCAGGAAGCTTAGTCAGGATAGGCATGATGTCTGCCGGTTATTATGCTGCTTTGCCGATTCACTGTTCCACAAACAGCTCCGCCAGTTCACTTCCCAGAACACACGCCAGCTTCCTCGTTTGTTTAGAGGGGGAGGGGTGGAGGAGGCGAGAACGAGGCAGCAGGGGGAGGGGAGAGAGGAGGGGGCCTGCGCCTGTTTCTCTTGCGGGAGCTGAGCAGGGGCACCATCAGTTAATTACAAACAGATGTCGCCAAAGCTCGCTCCCGCAAGGGAATCGCCAAACGTGAACGCGTTGCCATTGAAAGCAATGCAATGCGTGCACGTTTTTGGCCTCAAAACCGAATCGATTACAAGAGGTCTCCTCCTATGCAGCGCGCATGCGCTGCGTAGGCGAGACCTAAAAGGACATCACTGGAGTCAAACTCAGCGGTACTAAGGGATAGCTGTTTGGTGGGAACGGGCCTGCCAGACCAAGAGTTATCCTTTAGACCTGCAGGGTACAAATCTATCTCTGCCACTACCACTCAAACCACTGAGTACCTGACTGGCTGCTGATGCCCCGTCCCAGCTGACAGGGAGTGCCTTGCTGCCACCTACTACCGGAATTATATTAAATTCAGGAACCTGCTGAAAACTGAACTTTTCAAGCAGACTTTCACATAAGTGCCACATCTACATGTGTGGGAGTGAACACATGTCAGATCTAGGTTTATCGCACACATGCAGCTGTGTTCTCTACCTCTCGCGTTTTCACAACTTTTGCTGACATTTGTTTACATGTTTTTCATTTCTTTCTTTGGTAAGTGCTCAGAAGTTGCCTAAGTCGCATGTAGCGCTTATAAAACTCCTAACTAAATAAGTAAATGGTGCCCCTCCATTACATCCACAGGTTCTGGACGCATGCCACCCTCTGGTTTCTGCATTAGAGCAGAGACTGGAGCGCAGTACACTTGGAGCCAAGCAAATCCCCAAGGTCTGTTCCAACGAGAGATGTAATATCTGCTGGTCAGAATGCCCTCCAGGCGGGGCGGTATCCGGTGCAGTGCGTCCCCTTGGTCTTGACTGTCGCTGATACACCCCATGCTGCGTTAACCTGCTATGCCCTGTGCTTATTTCAGAGTTCGATGAACCCTCCCTTCATCGATTTAAACCTGGAAACCAGCTGGGACTCACTCCCTGCCAAAAGACACACAGGCTGGTGCAGGTTGCGCAGCCGTTTAATCCGATATCACCAAGGAGCTATTTCAGTCCGAGCAAGTGCACGCCCCATCAGCCACCATCATGGGGTATGTTGTGACAAGAGCGTTCTGGGATCCTGGAAGTAAGATGGAAGGACAAAATATTTACTTATAGTTTTATATACATCTACATGACTGCACAGCGCTAGAGAATGCAGACACAGGA
This sequence comes from Calotriton arnoldi, assembly GCA_963921515.1. Lineage (NCBI taxonomy): Eukaryota > Metazoa > Chordata > Amphibia > Caudata > Salamandridae > Calotriton > Calotriton arnoldi. The sequence continues at coordinate 3,007,819 of CAWUFW010000309.1, read as the reverse complement.
CCGAATATTGAGAAGTTATGAGAGCAGGCAGTTAGAGTCCAGACAGATCTGACATGATTCAGTTGCTCCCATACTCCAATTAGAATTAGTCAAATGCTAATCTGAAAAGTTTTTCAGGAGTTTCCTGAGTCAACAACTAAGGCTGTTCCACAGTCTCAGTCCATGGATCTGCGGGGACCTCTGCCCAAACTTTGTTCTCTTGAAAGGACGTTCTTTGGCATAGAGTTGTGCCAGTTTCTGAAGGTAGCCAGGTCTTTTGGCCCAGCAAACTTTGTGCATAATGCATAGTGTTCTGGGTTTGATCCTGAATTCGCCTTAAAGCCATACATAAGCTTTCAGGGCTGGCTTAATACGGTCATGTTTTTGTAACTGCAAGCACCTTCTGGCCGCTAGATTCTGCACTCATTGCAGTCTGGGTCATTCTTTTTCTGCTATCAAACCTAGCATCAATTCTCCAAATCTTCCTACCTAGGCGGAGGTAGATGCAAAATATAGACTGGTATTATTTTTATGTAAAGAAATAGAATAGGTTAGTCCTATTAATGTACAGTGAACAATATGAGGTATTAGCTCATTTTTGAGTGCTCCTAATTTTGGCACAGAACAGAGTTACAGAGAGATGAACTCAGGTGATCAGAAATATAATCTTGTTGGGAAACTGGAATGAGAGATTTGGCTCCCTAGCTTCACAGTCAACAGCTGAGCTCTTATCATAGTGGTAGAAAAACAAGAAGGGATTATGGTATAAGAGGCAGTAATAAGTATTAGTAGCCCGACTCTAAATGAAAAGTATATTATTTCTGATTAACAAGATAAAGGTGCAAAGTGTCGGAGGGCTGTGTTTAAGGAGCAGGTGTCAAAATGAAAAGAGATCTGGAGGACAGGGCAAGAGAGGAGTAAATGAAAGTGCAAAGGCTTTCCAGAAGAGGGTGAACTGAAGTCACTGAGGGAAAGGGTAGGGCTAAACGAGGCAGCAAGCAGACGGAGACATGGAAGGCCAAGCCAACAGAGGTAAATACATTTATGGGGGGAAAAGGCTTCTCCATCTGCCTCAGGCCACTCACTATCAATTTGGTTAAAACTCGATTTTCACTGTCTATATACAAATCAAGTGGCGAACATCCTATGCCCAGACTGTTCTCTGCCAACCGCAAATAAACGCCTCAAGTCTGTCTCTTCAAAAACACCTGAGACAGCACAGAGAAGTCCTAACAGTTTAAATGGAAATAAAAACTGAAGACGAAGCGGGGTCATCAGGAGGAACATGGGTAGTTCAGGAAGGTGACATATTTCATAACTAATTATGTGTCTAAACTATGGCGCAGGGGGCGGGATTGTGAGTTGGAACATCAACTGCTCGAAGATATCAGACACATCCAATGTAGGGCCAGCTGAATTGGCAGACTGTTGCACTTGATGCTCACAGGGTTGTGCGGGCATGTCATATTGACAGCACGTACAACAAACCTACACACCTCTGCAAGTGCCAACTACGGTAGTCAGCAGCCAACATCACCTGTACGATGCAGGCTGGTGTCTGTGGAGCGGGAGGGGGCATGAGCCAGAGTTGAGATGTTTCAAGATATGCTATTTTTGCTCTTCCAGTGTTGTCCTAAAAATGAAGAGTCAGCACGGGTATGCCTGGGTGCATTTTCCGATACGTGAGTAGCAAGCCCTCATGTTGTTTGCTGCTGAGATCTGCCATGCGAGCATCACACAAGGAGCTGATGGAAACAGGTGGTGAATGTTAGATTCCTGATTTTGAGTACATTTGTGGTGTTTTAATTCAAGCACATTAGATCGGTATCTAAACCTAGGTCAAGTTTGAATGGGCTGTTGCGTTTCTGGGAGAAATACCACGGGTCTGGTTTTACCCTTTAAATTCAACTAAATGAAAGTTCTGCATTTATGATGGGAAAAGCAAAACTACAAGTATACTGCGGGAGCATACACTGATGTCTGCCTGTGTCTGAGTCATTGGGGTGCAGGCGGTCCAGGGGGGATAAAAGGGTGAGGATGCAAGTGATGTACTCCTCATGCCTTGAGGATGCAAGTGATGATGTTCATCTACTCATGCCTCGAGGATGCAAGTGATGTTGTTCGTCTACTCATGCCTCGAGGATGCAAGTGATGTTGTTCACCCACTCATGCCTCGAGGATACAAGCGATGTTGTTCGTCTACTCATGCCTCGAGGATGCAAGTGATGTTGTTCACCTACTCATGCCTCGAGGGTGCAAGTGATGTTGTTCACCTACTCATGCCTCGAGGATGCAAGTGATGTTGTTCACCTACTCATGCCTCGAGGATGCAAGTGATGTTGTTCATCTACTCATGCCTCGAGGATGCAAGTGATGTTGTTCGTCTACTCATGCCTCGAGGATGCAAGTGATGTTGTTCACCTACTCATGCCTCGAGGATGCAAGTGATGTTGTTCACCTACTCATGCATCGAGGATGCAAGTGATGTTGTTCACCTACTCATGCCTCGAGGATGCAAGTGATGTTGTTCATCTACTCATGCCTCGAGGATGCAAGTGATGTTGTTCATCTACTCATGCCTTGAAGATGCAAGTGATGTTGTTCATCTCCTCATGCCTCGAGGATGCAAGTGATGTTGTTCATCTCCTCATGCCTCGAGGATGCAAGTGATGTTGTTCGCCCACTCATACCTTGAGGATGCAAGTGATGTTGTTCATCTCCTCATGCCTCGAGGATGCAAGTGATGTTGTTCGCCCACTCATGCCTCGAGGATACAAGCGATGTTGTTCGTCTACTCATGCCTCGAGGATGCAAGTGATGTTGTTCGTCTGCTCATGCCTCGAGGATGCAAGTGATGTTGTTCGTCTGCTCATGCCTTGAGGATGCAAGTGATGTTGTTCGTCTGCTCATGCCTTGAGGATGCAAGTGATGTTGTTTGTCTGCTCATGCCTCGAGGATGCAAGTGATGTTGTTCGTCTGCTCATGCCTCGAGGATGCCAGTTATTGTTGTTCATCTACTCCTGCCTCTAGTAAGTACGGATGTTCATCTACTCATGCCTCGAGGATGCAAGTGATGTTGTTCATATACTCATGCCTTGAAGATGCCAGTTATTGTTGTTCATCTACTCCTGCCTCTAGTAAGCAAGTGATGTGTTTTTCTACTCATGGCACACAAGTAGCCTGAGGTTGTTAGTAAAGGTGGTGTTACTATATGGGAACTGAAGGTTCTTGGGAGCTATCTTGGGAACACACTTCGGCCATGGTTACGCCTGGGAGACACAGGCTCTGGCGGGGCTCGGGTGCAGCCTTCACTCCCAGTAGTGGTCGCTCGGTGTCCGCTGCCCCGCTCCGAGCCCTGCATGGTATCCATCCAGCCTTGGAAAGGCCGCTTCCTGCAGGTGTCCCGCGCAGCGCTGCCTCATAAAATATTTATAACGAGCCCCGGATGTTTCCACTCGGAAACGGAAATCCCGTTTTATGGGAAGGCGCGAAGCCTGCGCACCTGCGGGACGCAGCCGCCCTGACCCCGCGCACCTGCGCAGCAGGGGTCGCAGCCGCCTGACCCCGCGCACGCGGCTGCCGAGCAGGCCCAGGTGCTTGTATTATAGACCCTGGCTTGGGGGTGGCTTGGACCGCTCATGGGCGTCATTTAGGTGTTGACTGCACCCCCTAAAGTGCTGCTCGGCAATCCATGAGTTTTACGGGCACCTTTACCTTCAGTTTTTGTGGGTGTTGGCGCCGCGTGTGTCGCGCCGTTTATTAACGTGCCCCGGTGTAGCGGAGTTACCCTCACTCGCACTGACAGAAGAGCTGCGCCTTCCTCTGCTGGTTTGTCCATGGCCGGCCGCTGCTGACCTGCCTGTCCACCGCAGGAGTCCTGGCTTGGAGAGGCCCCGGGTTTGCTTGTTGAGGAGGGGGAGGCAGATGCAAGGTCCAGCGCGAGGAAGCCTGGACATCGAGGCGCTCACCAAGTGGTGTCAGGGCCAGGGGCGAGGGTCGTGTATCTCAGTTAGCAGTTCTAAGCATGCTGGGACTTGTAGTTTCACTTCTGTCACAAGTGTGGACCTACGCGTCCCAGCGTGCCTAGCGCAGCTGACTGCTCCAGACTGGCCTACACCCCCCATATGGAAAATGACGGTGCGCACGAGCCTCTGACCTGGTTCATTATTCATATGATATTTAAAGCACTGAACAACAGCACAACCACCTCCAGTAAACACGTGGCCCATAGCTCAGCGGCTTAATGCATCAGCTACAGAGTATGTGCCATGTATCAGAACCGTCTTCTGCAGCGCCTCACAACAGCCGGCAGCGAGTACCATATGCTAATTTTTATATTGCACCCGGCTCAAGGCAACTGCGGGAAGTCCTCGAGGCTCTGGGGTAAACCCCGCCTGCAGCAAATGGAACAAAAATAACCATTAGGCAGCGACTGCTCACCTCCTCCAGTGGCTTGGTAGCGACGCACTAACTACTACTGTCCCCTCCCCCACCCCAACTAAATGGTTCTCTTGTTATCGACATAGGAAGATTAAGGGTGTATTAATGTGCGGACCAGTGAAAAACCACACATCTCTGTTGTCGGTGCGTTAGCCATCCGAGCTATTACGTCAAAGCCGGCTTTAAAGGGAGTCTGCGAAAGCAGCGTCATCTGCGCGCGTTTCTAAGGTAATCAGACCAATCAAGTCTTCCTGAACTCGGGGAAGTCTCCCTGTCTGGCAATAAATCGAAAGGATTTTGATTCTTGTCAGAGATCTCCCTTATATGGGCCAGCATATAAAGAGAGCACTGCATTTCTCGAAGGAGGCGATAGGGGGCTCTAGACCTGTTCTGCTAACCTGTACTCCAACATCAGTTTTCCATTCAGGGGCTTTCGGGCTGAACATGTAGATTGTGGTGGTTTCAGCACCAAAATCCGCTTGTGCCGGTATTTTTCTGGACTTTTTCCCCGGGTGAATACCGGCAGGTTTGAGCACCCAGTCACTCGAACAGCTCTTAATCAGGCTATAAACCATAGGAGGCCCAACGCATAAATATATTTTGCGGTCCCAACACCTGCAAATTGCAAGAAAAAAAAAACAGTGTTGGCGACTGCAAAATACATTTTTGTAATGCACAGAAAAGCCATTCTGACTTGCAAACGGGATGTGTATTTTTTTCGCATCATAAGTAGGAAACGGCATGAAAGCGACGTTCGTCTCCTCTTTGCGAGTAGAAAATGTCTGCATTAGGAATACCGTATCACTGATACGTCACCGCTGTTGCCACCCACCGAGCCGGTGACTGAGGTGACAAATATTCAGCAGATGAGAAGCTGCCTCAAAAAGGACAGCTTTCCTTTTGGGAATGATGTCTGGCAGCCTTAAGGGGACTAGACAGTGAGCCGGGGACCAATGGCTGCGGGCCTCCCCACCCCCATCAGCATGCACTCCAAGTCAACATTTGTCTTTAAAAGCAGCCTGTGTTCCTTTAAGGAATGTGGGCTGCTTTTAAAAGACGTTCACTTGGAATTAATGCTAACTCGGGAGGCAATTCCACACTGTCCCTTGCAGGCCTCCATCCCTGAGTTCGTAGGCATTCATGGGGGAAGGGGTCGAAGAATGCCTACAGCCTTATTAATTTACAGTAGGAAGGAGATTTTCAACCTCTCGAGACTTCATCGTTTGCGCAGCGTCCTCTTTGTGCGTAAGTCTCATGATAAAACCAAGCCCAGGCCACACGCCAAACAGCTTGCGACTGCCAATGATTGTTTGCGACTTCGAACACCGAGCCCCTAGATTACCAATCGTGGGCTTTCCTTTTATAAATCATTGTTTTTGGATTGAAGCATTAAATAAATAATGTCGTTCATTTAAATACATCCCTTCTGTTAATTGGTGGGCTTGAAACCAATGCTCTAAAGCAGCTCCTGGGGGCATCTACCGACAGAAAACAAGAATAGAAAGGGAACACATTGAAAAACAGTCCCCCCACCCTCTCCTTTCCCCAGCCCCCCTTGTCTGGCAGAAACTAACGCACAGCTTGGGGGCACTGGGAGAGAGTACAGATGTTGTCGAGTCACCTGCTGCCCCCAGGGCCAAGCTGTGAGCTCCGTTTGTTCTGGCCTGCCTATGTTTACGCTGGGAGTGCCTGGGCAGCCCTGGGGTAAACACAGGTCAAGCCTGGTCTGGTGCGAGGTGACGAGAGCCACATCTGCCAGAACTGTGGTGCTGCTGGCCAAGAGTCAGGACTGCAGAAGTGTCACACTTGATATGAATTAACAGGAAGCTAGAGAAACCCAGCAGCCGAATAGAGGCAGGGTGTGCGATACTAGCAAAGTAACAAAGTGCAGTGAAGCTGGGTTAAAAAGGAGGGCATGCGGCCGAGCAGGCAACCGAGCCCCCGGCCTCGTTTCAACATCCTGTGGTTCTGGGCAAATCGCTATAAATGTGATGGCTGTTAACCAGGCCCGGTTAATGTTGGGTGGGTGGGACGTTGAAATTAATCTGGTGTGGTCAGTTTTCCTCCTTATCTATTGCCGTTGCTCTTAAATCGGATTAAGCACCGCTTGTTAGTGCCTGGAGGCCACTCTAGTGCCTAAGTGCACTATTTAAATTCAACATAAGACTGTTTAGCATAATTGAAAACACATGGAATGAGAAAACTCTGCTGGAAGGCAGGCAGAACTCTTACAGGCATATTTACAAATAAATGTCGGGGCGCGGTGCTATGCCAAATTTGGCAATTTCCGCACGCTGAAATTTTTGAAGCGCAGGGATGCTCCGTATTCACAAGAATACGGCGCACCCTTGCGTTTCCTCTAGCGCTGGCACAAAAAAAGCTGCCTAGCGCCAGCGCAGACACCCTGCCACCATGTTGCAAGGGTGCCTGCACTGCAGAGGCGATTGTTTATGTACAGGAAGGGACACAGCTCTGCAGTGATGTATGAGTAAATGCCAAAGTTTACAAAGGTTTTATGTGTAGTGACTTCAAGGCTGCCTACCAAATGCAGAGGGAAGAGTTACCCCATTATTGCTCACTGCTTTTGATGTTTAGACAGGACACACTCTCCATTTACCTGGAAATCAAGCTTCAACAGTTTCCTAGAGACGTAAGTGCACATATATTCTGTGTTATCCTACATTCTAGGGTGTTTTGTTTCATTGACTAATTTATCAAATAGACGCAGTAATTGTTTGCTGTTTCCATATGTTTGGTCTTTATACACACTTATCGTTCACTTTTAATTCCGATTCATTTGCATTGTTTATAGCTGGCAGTTAATCAAGTGCACAGCAGTGCTTAATTAGAGCCGGTGGTTTCCGGTGCTCGGCACTTAATTGTCAACATTGGCACTTCTAACAGGCTGCCGCATGACAGCGCTGTTTATCGAATTTAGATACAAGCACTACTGCAGTTGTTTTTTAACTCAACATACATAAAGATGACTAATATCTGCCCCCCCACAACATTCTTATAGCTTTGGGGGCCTGGAATAGTCTGAATTGTCACACTTGTAGGTGTGTGTGGTTAGTAGATGTGTTGATACAGTTTTTGACAGGTCTGGCAGGGGCAATGAGTGGTGCAAGGTGCAGTGGCCTCCTGACAAGGGCCCTGGCACTTGTTTTACAAATGAAGCACTGTCGGCACAGGTCTGTGCAGTGGGTGCATTAACCTGGGTTCGTTTTCAACATTTTCACGCGTTAATATAAACGTCCCCATTGCACAGCTTTTCAATGAGATGACCATGATTGCATCGCGATAAAATCATGGTGGTGGGGGAGGGGTGTCGAAGAGAAGATACCGTTTCTTCGCGCCTCGGATGCAGATGGCGGACACTAGGGGGAGCCCGAGACCCACC